>JAJPUD010026868.1:0-14319 GCA_023553655.1 Myrmecobius fasciatus
ATGTATAGTTTTCTTTCTCAGTTTTCTCCCTACCTGGTGTAGCTATCAGCACATATCTGTGTCATAGAAGGAATTTGGTAGTACACATTCTTTCCCTATTTTTGCAAATAGTTTATATAGTATTGGGATTAATTGTTCTTTGTATGTTTGGTAAAATTCACATGTAAAACCATCTGGGCCTGGGGATATTTTTTCTTTGGGAATTGATTAATAGGTTGTTCTTTTTCCAAAATGGGGCTATTTAAACAATTTATTTCCTCTTCTGTTAACCTATGCAATGTATATTTTTGTAGATATTCCTCCATTTCATTTACATTATCAAACTTATTGGCATAAAGTTGGGCAAAGAAACTCCTAATTATTACTCTAATTTCTTCTTCATTGGAGGAAAGTTCTCCCTTATCATTTTTGAGCCTAACTATTTGATTTTCCTCTTTCCTTTTTCTAATCAAATTAACTAAAGGCTTTTCTATTTTGTTGGTTTTTTCATGAAACCAACTCTTAGTTTTATTTATTATTTCAATAGTTTTGTTATTTTCAATTTTATTGATCTCCCCTTTAATTTTCAGAATTTCTAATTTGGTCTTTAATTGAAGGTTTTTAATTTGGTCTTTTTCTAGTTTTTTTTTTTTAATTGTAAGCCAAATTCATTGATCTTCTCTTTCTCTGTTTTATGCAAATAAGCATCTAGAGATATAAAATTACCCCTTATAACCGCTTTAGCCATGTCCCACAAATTTTGGTATGTTGTCTCATTATTGACATTCTCCAATATGGAATTATTGATTGTGTCTATAATTTGTTCTTTCACCCATACATTCTTCAGATTTAGATTATTTAATTTCCAATTAACTTATGGTCTGTTTTCTCCTGGCTTTATATTACATGTGAGTTTTATTGCATTATGATCTGAGAAGGATGCATTTACTATTTCTGCTTTTCTGCATTTGGTTTTGAGGTTTTTATGCCCTAACACATGATCAATTTTCATATAAATTCCATGAACCCTTGAGACAAAAATTATATTCTCTTCTATCACCATTCAATTTCCTCCAGAGATCTATCATAACTAACTTTTCTAGCCTTTTGTTTATCTCCCTCACTTCTTTCTTATTTATTTTGTGATTTGATTTATCTAATTCTGAGAGAGCAAGTTTGAGATCCCCCACTAGTATAGTATTACTGTCTATTTCTCCTTTCATCTCTTTTAGTTTCTTCTCTAGGAATTTGGATGGTATACCACTTGGTGCATATATGTTTAGTATTGATACTGCTTCATTGTCTATGGTACCCTTTAGTAATATATAGTTTCCTTCTTTATCTCTTTTGATTTGATCTATTTTTGTTTTTACTTGATCTGAGATAAGGATTGCTTCCCCTGCCTTTCTTTGTTCACCTGAAGCATAGAAGATTCTGGTCCAGCCCTTTAGTTTCACTCTTTATGTATCTTTATGTTTTAGATGTGTTTCTTGTAAACAACATATTGTAGGATTCTGGCTTTAATACAGTCTGCTACCTGCTTCCGTTTTATGGGAGAGTTCATCCCATTCACATTCACAGTTAAAATAACTATATCTGTATTCCCTGCCATCTTATTTACCCAGAGTTATAATGTTCTCTTCCCTTTCCCCTCTCTCCCTTCTCCCGTACCCAGTACTTTATTTTTGATGACCACCTCCCTCCAACAGTCCTCCCTCTTTAAAACCCCTCCCACCCCTTTATAACTTTTTCCTAATCCTTCTATTAATCTACCCCTTTCCTTTCCTCATTTCCCTCCCACCTTCCCACAAGGAGGTTCAGGCCTTTCATTGAAGCAAAATGTGTCTGATATACTCTCTTAGAGTCCAATCTAATGAGAGTAAGATTTACACATTACTTATTTTACCTCCTTTATTCTTACTTTATTTTGCCTCCTTCTCCCCCCCCTTTTTCAGTATCGTATCCCTTCCACCTCTAATTTCTTTTCCATTATTATCAAAGAAAAATTAAATTATACCTCCATTCTTTAAGGATATTTATAGTAGAAATATAGTTCTCAAGAGTTCTTTCCTTTTTACCTTTTTATGGTTGTCTTGAATTCTGTATTTGGAGATCAAATTTTTTTGTTCAGATCTGGTCTTTTCATTGTAAATAGGTGAAATTCTCCTGTGTCATGAATGACCATCTTCTTCCCTGGAAGATGATGCTCATTCTAGCTGTATAACTTATTCTTGGCTGTAATCCAAGTTCTTTTGCCTTTCAGAATATCTGATTCCAGGCCTTTCGGTCCTTTAATGTGGAAGCTGACAGATCCTGTGTAATTCTAATGACAGTTCCTCGGTATTTCAACTGTTTCTTTCTAGCTGCTTGCAATATCCTTTCCTTGGTGCGATAGTCCTGAAATTTGGCCACGTAAGTACTTGGGGTTTTAATTTTGAGGTCTCTTTCAGGAGGTGATTTGTGAATTCTTTCAATGCCAATTTTGCCTTCTGATTCTAAAACATCAGGGCAATTCTCTTTCATGATTTCCTGGAAGATAGCATCAAGGTTTTTTTTTTTTCATCGTGGCTTTCAGGGAGTCTGATAATCCTTAGATTGTTTCTCCTGGATCTGTTTTCCAAGTCAGTTGTTTATCCTAGGAGATATTTCATATTTTTGTCGATTTTTTCATTTTTTTGTTTTTGTTTGATTGATTTTTGAAGTCTTATTGAGTCATTTACTTCTATTTGTTCAATTTTATTTTTTAAAATATTATTTCCTTAAGTTATCTTTTTTAGCTCCTTTTGTAGCTGGCCAATTGTATTTTTTGGTTTATTGCATTCTTTTTCCATTTTGCCAGTTTTGTTTTGGTCCTTTAATGTGGAAACTGACAGATCTTGTTTAATTCTAACTACAGTTCCTTGGGATTTGAACTGTTTCTGTCTAGCTGCTTGCAATATCCTTTCCTTGGTGCACTAGTCCTGAAATTTGGCCACGATATTCCTTGGGGTTTTATTTTGGGGTCTCTTTCAGGAGGTGGTTGGTGAATTCTTTCAGTGCCAATTTTGCCTTCTGATTCTAAAACATTAGGGTAATTCTCTTTCATGATTTCCTGGAAGATAGCATCAGGGTTCTTTCTTTCATTGTGCCTTTCAGGGAGACCGATAATCCTTAGATTGTCTCTCCTAGATCTGTTTTCCAAGTCAGTTGTTTTTCCTAGGAGATATTTCATATTTTCTTGTATTTTTTCATTTTTTTTTGTTTTTGTTTGACTGATTCATGAAGTCTTATTGAGTCATTTACTTCTATTTGTTCAATTTTAATTTTTAAAATATTATTTCCTTCAGTTATCTTTTTTTAGCTTCTTTTCTAACTGGCCAATTGAATTTTGTTGTCTCCTTGCATTCTTTTTCCAATTCACCATTTTTATTTTCCAGTGAATTGGTGATTTTTTCCAATTCACCAATTTTGTTTTTCAGTGAATTGTTTTCTTTTTCCAATTCACCAATCCTGTTTTCAAGTTTTTGACATCTCTGTTGCACTGATCTCAATTTATTTCCCCATTCTTCTTCTAGCTCTCTTTTGATAATCTTTATGCAATCTTCCAGGTAAGTCTTCTGAAAAGGAGACCAGCTTAAGTCTACCTTTGTGGCTTCATCTAGGATTATTTTTAGAATCTCATGATCTGGCTACTGCCTTACTTTCTCTCAGTAGAAGCTGTCTGTGTTGAGAGCTCTCTTCTGCTTCTTGCTCATGATTTTCAGCTGAGGTATCAGTCACCAGCAGGGAATTCTGCTGAGGCTGGTCTGCTAGACCTGCACTAGGACTAATTTTTCAGCTGCTCTCAATCCACTCTTTATCAAAGACAGATCTTCCAAAGCACCTGCCCACAAGCAGTGCAAAGTGGTCCAGGCCTCTCCCAGGGACTTCCTGGGTGCCTAAAATCTGCCACTCTCCCTCACAGCCCGACTTCTGCCCCAGCTGAATGCTAGCGTCTGATAGTAGCCAGCTGCCAATTCCCCTGAGACTAACCTTCTCCAGAGTTTTTTTCAAAGTAGATTTTTGATAGAAGTGCGTTGTAGTCCAAGTGTTTGGTGGAGCCCTCACTCCAAAACCAGTTCAGAGGCTCAATTTGTCTGTGTCTGAGGGAAGGTCTCAGGAGCTCATAGAGAATGCTGTCTGCAGTTCCCCATCTTGGCTCTGCCCCCACAGATTAGGTTATTTTTAAAAACAAATAGCAACTTACTAGATTGTGAAGACTTACTCCAATGGATCCTTTTTTCATTAGGCACTTGCAACCTCTGAAAACAATATAACATACTTTTACTGAAGACAATATAAAATAATGTTACTACATATATTGTACCTATACCTGCCTTTCTTTCCATTTTTTTGAAATAGTGTTTTTTTCCAATTTCCAGTTATATTTTTGCATATAAAGCTAGTTTTACATATAAAGATATGTAAGATTTTGAGTTTCAAATTTTTTCTCCCTCCCTCCTTATCATCCCATTTCCCTAGAATGGCTGGCCATTGGTTTTAGTTTATACATGTATAATCATGTAAATATATTTCCACATTAATCATGTTGTGAGAGAACTAAAACAAAAAGGAAAAGACACAAAAAAATAAAAGAAAAGTAAACAAAGAGTTTTAAGGAAACCTCTTTTTATTATTGTACTATGTAGTTGTTTTTTTTTTTTTTTAGCTTTTTGCTGAGGCAATTGGGGTTAAGTGACTTGCCCAGGGTCACACAGCTAGGGAATGTTAAGTGTCTGAGACCAGATTTGAACTCAGGTTCTCCTGACTTCAGGGTTGGTGCTCTATCTACTGTGCCACCTAGCTGCCCCTAGAGTTGTTTTTTAAAAATGGGAATGGGTGCTATCTTATGTCACAAGTTTTTTCTGAATTTATATGATTTTACTTGTGTTATTGATAATAAATTATTTTAATGATTTTCCTAATATTGAACCACTTTTGCATTTCTGATATAATTCTCACCTACTCAAAGTGTATTATTCTCAAGAGAAATTGTTATAATCCCTTTGCTAATACTTTATTTAAAGTTTTTCATCAATATTCATTATGGAAACTTAAGCCTATAATTTTCTTTTGGAATTAGGTAGAACTTTTTCACCTATTTTTTTGAATTCTATAATATTGGAATAAATTTAAATATTTTGCAGGATTCAGTTGTAAATCCATGTGGTCTTGGAGATTTTTTCTTATGGAATTAATCAATGACTTTAATTTTCTTTTTCTAAAATGCAATCAAGTATGTTATTTCCTTTTTTCTTAATCTGAGCAACTTATGTTATTGGTAGATATTTATCCTTTTTGATTAGATTGTCAGATCTGTTGGAATATATTTGCACAAAAGAAGCTACTAATTATCATTTTTATTATTTTCTCTTGGTGCTGAATTCACTCTTCATTTTTGACATTGGCAATTTTTTTAATAAATCAAACTAATCAAAGGTTTACTTTTTCATAAAACCAAGTATTAGTTTTATTTATTAGTTCAATAATTTTATTACTTTTGATTTTATTAATCTGTCCTTTGATTTTCAGAATTTGTAATATGATATTTAATTGGGGATATTAAATTTGTTCTTTTTTTAGCTTTTAATAGTTTCATGCCTTATTCACTGATCTGCTCTTCTTCTATTTTATTTAATGTAAGTGTTTAGAGATAAAAAATTTCATCTAAATACTGCTTTGACTGCATCCAATAAATTTTGGTATATTTATTCATTATTGTAATGCTCTTTGATGAAGTGATTGTTTCTCTAATTTGTTGTTTGACTCATTTATTCTTTAGGAATATATTAATTAGTTTTCAATAATTTTTAATCTATCTTTCCATGCCCTTTCATTCCATGAAATTTTATTGCATCATGATCTAAACAGAATGTATTCAAATTTTTATCTTTCTCCATTTAATTGTGAAGTTCTTAATTATCTAATACATGGTTAAGTTTTGGATAGGTGTCCTTTAAATGCATTCTGAAGGAAGATCATGGGTGTGAATAGTGAAGTAGATATAGCATTTGAATTGAGACATGAAAATCTAAGTACAGATTCCAGGATAAGAAGGTAAGAGAGAAAATCCTTCTAGACTTACGGATATCTTGTTGAAAAACTGGAAGGAAGACAATGATAAATAAGTAGGGCTATGGATTGAGCATTTTGGAGTCAGATACTAAGCAACATACTCAACTTCTGTTTGCCTCAGTTTACTTGAGTGTAAAATGAGGATAATACTAGCATCTACCTCCCAGTGTTGTTGTCCTGATCAAACTTAATAATATCTATGAACTACTTAATATAGTCCTTGAAACAATTTAGGTGCTATTTTAATCTTAGCTAGTTATCTATTTATCTTGCTTGATCCTACTTCTCCTGTTCCTTTATTTCTGCTCTTCTCTTTTCCTAGAATGACTTTTCTCATCAAATTCCACCACTTGTTTTTTTTTAAATTATCTGCAAAGATAGTTTTCATTTTTTATTAAAACTTTTTATTTGCAAAACATATGTATGAGGAATTCTTCAACATTGATCCTTACAAAACTTTCTGTTACAAATTTTTCCCCCTTAGTCCCCATCCCTCCCCTATATGGCAGGAAATCCACTACATGTTAATTATGTTAAAATACTTGACAAATCAAATATATGTATACATATTTCCACAGTTATCATTGTTGTACAAGAAAAATTGTATCTACAAGAAAAAAAAATCTCAGAAAGGGAACACAATGCAAGCAAACATCAATAGAGATCATGAAAATGTTATGTTGTGGTCCACATTTCATATCCCTCTCTCTGGGTGTATATGGCTTTCTTCACTGAACAATTGGAAATGGTTTGAAACATTTCATTGTTGAAGAGAGCCATATCCATCAGAATTAATCATCATATAGTATTGTTGTTGCTGTGTATAATGTATAATTTTGCATTTGGCCAAATGAATTTTTAAGTGAGTTGTTTTGTTCATTGGATTTTCTTTCTATTTCAGAAATTGTGTTTTCAAGGAGTTCTTTCCTTTTTCCATTTCATCAAAAAATTCTTTGGACAATTTCTGTATTTATTTTTCCCAAGCTCTCATTTCATGTCCCCATTTTTCTTCTGACTCTCTTTTGAGATACTTTTTAAATTCTTCAAAAGAGCATTTTGATATGGAAACCAACTTATATCATCCTTTAAGGCTTCATCTGGAGACATTTGCCTTTAGTGTACTCAGGGTTTGAGGTGTGCTCTTTTTCTGTATCTAAAATTCTATCTTTGGCCGGGAATTTGTTATACTCCCAAACCCATTCAGAGACTTGATCTAATGTTGATTTGAGGAAAACCAGGAAGAGCTCAAAGATTTGTCTACTCTTCACCATCTTGGCTCCACCCTCCTATTGTATCATTTCACAGCTCCACCAACTAGTAATTCATGTATCTACCTTCCCACAATTTCTAAACAATTAACTGTTGCCATTTTTTTCTTGGTCATTGTTGCCAATTTGTAGGATGAGGGGCAAAATCTCACAGTTAATCTGATGTGGATATCTCTTATTACTGATTTGGAACCTTTTTATATAATTATGAATAATTCACACTTATTTTCAGAAGTTTTTATTCATTTCTCTTGACCATTTATTTTTTTAGTTTTATTTATTAATTGTTATATCTCACAGATACCAAATCTGTATCAGATAAAATTTATATAAAGATTTCCCCCCCTTATTTTACCACTTCCTTCAAGTTTGTCTCTGTAAAAGTAGTCTTATTGTGATTTTATGAATAAGGTCTAACTCTGGAAACATGTCCTACCTATGCAACTCTTCTACTCTTCTGTATTTATTGTTTTAGAGAACTTCATGGAATACCAAGAGGCTAAGAGATATTATTCATCTTCACACATTCAGTATATGTTAAACACAGAGGTTTGAACCTGAATCATCCTGACTCCTACATTGATCCTCTATCCAATACTTCACTCTCAATCAACATTTATTGAACCAGATTTTATGGAGTTGAGATTAAGATCCAGAGTTATTCCTAGTGAAATACAAAGGTAAATTAAAATTAATGTAAATTATTACAACAAATATTAAAAGTAGGCAAAATTATTTTATGAAAATGTAAAAACATCTTGGATATCACTAGTAGCAAAAAAAATCCTAGGTTGTTTTTATTTTTCTCCTTAGCTCCCAATTTTTTTTTTTTTTTTTTACTATAAGCATTCCCATTAATTCAAATAAACCAGTTCCGCTGTAGCATCTTGTATTCAATCTACCTTGCAATGCCTTCAAATACAATGAAATTAGCAGGTCAAGTTAAATTGCTAATTAAACACACAGGTTAAACTCATAGATCTGGAGCCTGGATTTAGCAGCTAAACCCAGCCTTAGAGCCACTAGCTATGGAAAATTATAAATTTAAGGGAAGAGCACTTAAAATGTAAGACACATGCTGGCCCCACAAAGGAACCATCTCAGCTGACTGGAACTTCATTTCTATCAGGAGCACGTTTCTAAATCAATAAACCCAGAATCTTTAAAATGCACACACACACACACACACACACACACACACACACACACACACACACATAAAGGGAGAGAAGGGAAAAAGAAAGGAAAGAGGGAGAGCACATTGAGTTATCTGATTCTTAACTACATGAAGTTGTGTCTTGTAGGTTTAAACAGGACAAACACACAGCAAAAAGCTCTATTTATGGAAATAGACAGCAAATGCAAAATCCATCCCTTGGCTCTTTAAGTGTTCAGCAAATATTTATTCCCCTCAGGTGATTTCCACTCATTGCCTGAGGCATCTGGAATGAACTCAAGTCAGACCCAGTGAAATGCTGTTATTATCTATGATAAAGAAAGCCAACTGATTTAACTGTCAATCCTCTGCTTCCTGCAACTTTGGTTAAGTTCTTGACCTTGTGTCATGGCTTACATATATACCTCAAAAATTAGAAGGCTTCTGAATCTGAGTAAAGATCTCCTTCTAAGGTGCATTTTTTTTTCTAAAGCATTAATTAAGAATCATAAGCTTGTAGTATTGCAGTATTTATTTCAAGAATTGTAGTATTCTGATCTCAGAGCAAAAACAAAAAAAATGGAATTAATTAAAAGATATAAGGAAGGAAACTACATCATGTTAAATAGATAATCAAGTAGTATTGATAATAAATGTATATGCACAAAGTGGTACAGAATCCAAATCCTTGGTTAAGTTAAGTTTGTTACAGGAAGAAATAGAATTATTACTATTATTACTAGCAAGAGACCTCAACGTTTTTCTCTCAGAATTAGATAAATCTCACCATAAAATAAATAAAAAAGAAACTAGGTAAGTTAATAGAATCTTAGAAAACTTATCTATTATAGACCTCTAGAGAAAATTGAATAGGGATAGAAAATATACCTTTTTTTAAGCAGCACATAATACCTACATAAAAAATGACTGTCTTGGAGGATAAAAACCTCAAAAACAAATACAGAAATGCAGAAATAGTAAATGCTTCATTTTCAGATCATGATGCAATGAAAATTGCATTCAATAAAAGACCAGGGAAAGATAGACTAAAAACCAATTTGAAATTAAATAATCTAATTTTAAATAATGGTCAAACAAAATATCACAGAAACAATCCATAATTTCATCCAAGAGAATGACAATAATGAGACAACATACCAAAACCAGCAATTTCAGAAAGATCTTAGAAGGAAAAAGTCAGTCCTTACGGGAATTTTATATCTCTAAATAGTTACATGAATAAAATAGAGAAAGGAGATCAATCACTTGGGCACAGAATTTAAAAAAATCTAGGAAAACAACACATTAAAAACCCTCAATTAAATACCAAATTAGAAATTCAGAAACTCAAAGAAGAGATTAACAAAATTGAAACTATGAAAACTATTGAACAAAAACTTAGAGTTGATTATATGGGAAAAAATCCTCAACAAAATAGATAATTGTATTTAAATGATAATAGTATCTAAATCTATTTATTCAATGTCATATCAAACCCCAAGAAATTACAGAGTTAGAAAAAGTAATTACAAAGTTCATCTAGAAGAACAAAATGTCAAGAATTTCAAAGGCATTAATTAAAAAATGCAAATGAACATTACCTGGCTATACAAGACCCAAAATTATATTATCAAGTAGTGGTCATCAAAACCATTTAATACTGACTAAGAAATAGAGTAGTTCACTGAAATAGGTTAGGTTCACAGGATACAATAGTCAATGGTCATTGTAATCTAGTTTTGATAAACTCAAAGATGCTAGCTTCTCGGATAAGAACCAATTATTTGAAAAAAATGCTTTAATAATTACAAATTATTATTGCAGAAATTAGACAATCACCCCACCTAACACCCTACACCGAGATAAGATCAAAATTGGTCATGATTTAGACATTAAGAGTGATAAATTAGAAGAACAAAAGGATAATCTACATATCAGATCTATGGAGAATGAAGGAATTTGTGGCCCAAGAAGAATAGGAGTACATTATGGAATGCAAAATGGATAATTGTGAGGAAAAAACATACATCTAAGGGTTCTATAATGGGATTTCTAAAATATTTAAAAAATTGACTCAAATTTGTAAGAAGTCCAGCCATTTGCCAATTAATAAGTGGTCAAAGGTTATGAATAATTTTAGATGAAAAAATTTACACCATAATCATATGAAAAAATGTTCTTAATCATTATTGATCAGAGAAATGCAAATTAAGACAACTCTGAGGTAACACTACATATCTCTCAGATAGGCTAAAATGACAGGAAAAGATAATGATGAAAGTTGGATGAGATGAGGGAAAAGTGGGATACTAATATATTGTTGATAGAGTTGTAAACTGAGCCAACCATTCTGGAGAACAATTTGTAACTTAGCACAAATGCTACCAAACTGCCCATACCCTTTGACCCAGCAGTGTTTCTTTTAGGCCTATATTCCAGAGAGATCTTAAAGGAAGGAAAGCGTCCCACATGTGCAAAAATATCTGTGGCAACCCTTTTTGTATTGGCAAGAAACTGAAAACTGAGTGGATGCCCACTCAGTATATGGTATATGAATGTTATTGTTCTATAAGAAAAGATCAGCAGGATGATTTCAGAGATTCCTAGAGAGACCTACTTGAACTGATGGTAAGAGAAATGAGCAGAACCAGGAGAACATTATGCATGGCAGCAGAAAGATTTTATGATGATCAATTCTGATGAACATGGTTCTTTTCAACAATGAGATGATTCAGGCCAGTTCCAATGGTCTTGTGATGAAGAGAGCCATCTGAATCCAGAGTGAGGACTGTGGGTATTAAGTATAGATCACAACACAGTATTTTCATTCTTTTTGTTGTTGTTTTGCATTTTGTTTCCTTTCTCATTTTTTCCCTTTTGATCTGATTTTTCTGGTGCAGCATAATTGTGGAACTACATAAAGCATAATGTACATGTTTAACATATATTGGATTACTTGCTGTGTAGGGAAAGGTATAGTGGGAAGGGAAGGAAAATATGGATCAAAAGGTTTTGCAATGGTGAATGCTGAAAATTATGCAAATGTTTTGAAAATAAAAAGTTTTAATAATACAAATAATAATTAAAAGAATAAAGAGAAGGAATAATTGTGGCAAAAAATACAAGCCATTTCCATCTTGATAAATGGTGAAAGAGTAAGAACAGGCAATTTTCAGAAGAAGATATTAAAGTTATTAATAGTCAAATAAAAATGTTCCAAATCACTGCTGAATAAAAAAAATGCAAATTAAAACAATTCTGAGATACCAGCCATCTATCAATTTGGCTAACATCACAGAAGAAAAAAGTGACAAATTCTGGAGGAAATAAGGAAAAATTGGGATGCAAGTGGATTGCTGGTAAATTTGTAAATTAGTCCAACCATTCTGGAGAGTAGTTTAGAACTCTGTCCAAAGAACTATAAATTTTATATTCCTTTTGTCTCATGGATACTATTACTAACACTACCCCAAAGAGATGAAAAAAAAATTGAAAATGAGCTATTGTATGAAATGATGTATACAAAGCTTTTTTTGTGTTATTTGTGTGGTTGCAAAGAATTAGACATTAAGGGGATATCTATGAACTGGGGAATTGGGCAAGATCAGACATATGACTATAACAGAATACTTTTATACTATCTAAAATGAATAGCAGAGTGATTTCAGAATTTGGAAAGACTTACATAAACTAAAGGCAAGTAAAATGAACAGAACCAAGAAAACATTATTCAGAGTTACAGCAATATTGTATGATGATTGGCTGTAAATGACTTAACTATTCTAATAAAAAAAAATCCAAGAGAGCTTCTAAAGACCAGTTAATAAAAAAATGTTATGCATCTGTAAAGAGTACTAATGCACAATGAATGCAGATTTCAGCATAGTTTTTTTTTCCTTTATTTTTTCTATTTTTTCAATATGGTTAATATAGAAATATTGTTAATTATTGGAATTATGTGGAAATATATATAATCATTATCAAAGTGCTTACCTCCTTAAGGAGGAAACAGTGGTAGGAGGGAAGGAGAGAATTTTGAACTTGAAATTTAAGAATAAATAAAATTTTAAAATGTTACTTCTAATGAGAGATATTTAACTATATATATATATGTGTGTGTGTGTATATGTCTGTACATATATTTTATAAAATATGTTTTATATATGTTTGTATTTTATGCATGTTTTATTAAAACATGTTTCTTTTAAAATAGAATTAGGCAAAGCTGGGAATTCAATTAGCTATGAAAATTCATTCAGCATTCATTCCCAGTTGATTTCTTCTCCGTGGCATTACCTTGAAGAATAATCATCTTAGGGTGGAGCCAAGATGGCGAACTGCAGACAGCATTCTCTGTGAGCTCCTGAGACCTTCCCTCAGACCCAGATCAATTGAGCCTCCAAACTGGTTATGGAGTGAGGGCTCCACCAAACACTTGGAATACAAAACACTTCTATCAAATTTCTACTTTGAAAGAACTCCGGGGAAGGTCAGTTTTAGACAGGCAGGGGATTGAGCAGCTCCCAGCACGCAGATGCCAGCACTCAGATGCCAGTGCGCAGCCAGGATGCAAGTCCTGGACTGGGATGAACCAGAAGATTTTAGGCTGCCAGGAAGTCCCTAGGAGACAATTGGGCCACTTTGCTCTGCTTGCGGGTAGGTGCTTTGGCAGATCTACCTTTTGTAAAGGGTGGTTTGAGAGCAGCTGAAAGTGAGGTCCTAGTGCGGATCTAGCTCGATCAGCCCCAGACCTTATGTCAACTCGGCAAACTGCCCCAGGGCAAATTGAAACTGCTGCAGAATTCCATGCTGGTGACTGATACCTCAGCTGAAAACCATGAGCAAGAAGCAGAAGAGAGCTCTCACCATAGACAGCTTTTACAGAGAGAAAGTAGAGAAGTCCCCAGATCCTGAGTTTCTGAAAACAATCCCAGATGAAGCCACAAAAGTTGGACTTAAGCTGGTCTCCTTTTCAGAAGGCTTACCTGGAAGATTGCATAAAGAATCTCAAAAGAGAGCTAGAAGAAGATTGGGGAAATAAATTGAGAGCAGTGCAAGAAGGAAATATCGCCCTGCAACAGAGATGTGAAAAACTGGAAAATAAGTCTGGTGACTTGGAAAAAGTCACCAACTCACTGGAAAATAAAAATAGTGACCTGGAAAAAGACAACAATTCACTGAAAAACAAAATTGGTGAATTGGAAAAAATCACCAACTCACTAGAAAATAAAAAAAAAAGTGAATTGGAAAAAGATAACAATTTACTGAAAAACAAAATTAGTGAATTGGAAAAAGACAACAATTCACTGAAAAATAACATTGGCAAAATGGAAAAAGAATGCAAGGAGACAAAAATTCAATTGGCCAGTTACAAAAGAAGCTAAAAAAGATAATTGAAGGAAATAATACCTTAAAAATAAAAATTGAAAAAAATTGAAATGAATGACTCAATAAGACTTCAATAATCAGTCAAACAAAAACAAAAAAAAATGAAAAAATAAGAAGAAAATATGAAATATCTCCTAGGAAAAACAACTGACTTGGAAAACAGATCCAAGAGAGACAATCTAAGGATTATTGGACTCCCTGAAAGCCACGATGAAAAAAGAACCTTGATGCTATCTTCCAGGAAATCATGAAAGAGAATTGCCCTGATGTTTTAGAATCAGAAGGCAAAGTTGGCATTGAAAGAATTCACTGATCACCACCTGAAAGAGACCCCAAAATTAAAATCCCAAGGAATATCGTGGCAAAATTTCAGGAAGATCGCACCAAGGAAAAGATATTACAAGCTGCTAGAAAAAAAAAAAAAAAAAAAAAAAA
>JAJPUD010026869.1:0-16084 GCA_023553655.1 Myrmecobius fasciatus
CTCTCTCTCTCTCTCTCTCTCTCTCTCTCTCTCTCTCTCTCTCTCTCCCTCCCCCCCCATCATCATACATACATAGGTCATAGATCACCCTGTCAGATCCCACTCCCAGGCCTGAGAATTGGTTAAGATATTGATTAATCAGTAATTAGACTTCCTACTTGTGTGATATTGGACAAATCAGTTAACCTTCCTGGGACCCCAGTTTTCTTTCTTATAAATGAGATTATTGGACTAGATGGACTCCACTGAGCTTTCCAGATCCAGCTCTAGGACACCATCATTCCTCTCACTCAAACTCCCTCCTTTTCTAGGCCAGGAAACTGAGGTTCAAATAAATGAAATGATTTTCCATGGGTAACATGGGAAGGAAGTAGCAGAACTGGGATTAGAAGGAAGAAAGAAGGGGAATAAGATTTAATTAGATGCCTACTCTGTGCCAGAAACTGTGCTAAATCCTTCCCAAATATCATCATTCAATACTCACAATAGCACTGGGAGATGGATGCAATTATTATCCCCATTTTACAGATAAGGAAACTGAGGCAAACAGAGGGTAAGTGACCTATCCACACCGCTGGTAAGTGTTGAAGTCCAGATATAGCTGACTCTAGGCCCAGCACACTGTCCATCGGGCTATCTTGCTGTTTCTCAGTCACTTGGAACCCAGGCTCTTAGAATAGCTCCATGATGAATTCTGGAATTTTATTCTAGTCTGAAAATTAAATTTAAAAACTCTGGAAGCAGACACACCCTTCTAATTTATATAATACACTCTGAGGTTTGCAAATGGATTTAAATCATTAATCTTCCCAACATGTCTCTGAGGTACTCTTACTATTGTTCCCATTGTATAGATGATTAAACCGAGTCTGAGAGAGGTTATGTAAGGAAAGATGATAGATTTTAGGACTGAGTGGAGGTCTAGTTCACTGGACTCATTTTGTGGATTAGAAAATTTAGGCCCAGGATACTTTTTATCATTTGTCCAAAGTCACCGAGACAGAATGAAGCAGTGGATCTGGGACTTGGACCCATGTCTCCTGACTCCAGGTCATTTATTCATGTGTTCATTGATCCAATACCTATTTATTAAGCACCTACTACGGGCCAGGTGCTTGGGGAGGCCCTGAGAAGGTAAGAAAAAATGGGCATTTCTGCCCCCAGGTTGTTCCAGGAACCTCTCAAGGTGCCTAATCGGAGCCTGCAAAGGATGGAGGGATTCCCAGAAACCAAGGCGAGGAAGGAGAGGCAAGGGGGCGGTGGCAAAGAGCCCACGTCTTCCTCCATCTTTACTGTTCCTGGCCCTCCGCTCACCACACCCACTGTCCCGTTATCTGAGCTAAGACACACTGTTGCTCTGGCAAGGCCCATCGGCCTCCACTCTCCTATAGACTTCAGACTCCTGGGAGAGTGGGTGTGAAAGGTGAGGGAGGAGAGGGTGGCCCTCCGGAGGTCCTGCTGCCGGATCCGGGTGAGACTGGGCCTTCTGCCAAGTGCACGGTGGGGTGGACAGCCCTCTCAGCAGGATCCCGGCTTGCCAGGTCTGGCGTTGCCTTCCCTCCCTCCGCCCGGAGCTTGGCTGCACCCACTTCCCCCACCCAACTCTCCCGGGCTAAGGTAATGACTCACTCCTTTGTTTCACCTCCTGGAGAATTATTGGTTTGAATGTTTCCTCTCTCCTTCCTGGGTGGCTCTGTTTACCCCAAGGAGGATAAACAGGGCCCTAAGGAGTAATTATGAATAATACCTTGTAGCATCAAAGCATCTCCCTTGGGAGAAGCCCAGGGCTCTTGACAGAGACTCACAGGCGGATCTTCCTGGGATGGCCAGGAGGTGTGAACGCGCGTTTCCCTCAAGTACCAGAAGGCCGAGCCAATGGGCAGCCGCTCAGCGCCTTGCACCCGGTCACAGCCGGGTCTCCGGGGCGGAATTGGGGCTGGAACCCCAGAATCTATGTGGGAGCCGTGAAACGGCAAAGGATCGGTTCGGGAAAATGAAGGACTTCCTAATGCTCCATCTCCAAATGGAACAGGCTGCTTTTGTGAGGTGATGAGCTTCTCATCACTGCAGATGTTCAAAGAGGGACGCCATGACCAGTTGTTATGGATTTTATAATAATACTAATACTACTAATAACCACTGACTTTTATACAGCACTGTTAACTGCCAGGCACTGTATTAAATGCTTTGCAAATAAATATTGTCTCAATTGATCCTTACAACAACCTGGGAAGTGGGTACTATTAATATTATAGTTATAATTATAGTATGATGTAATATACTACAATTACATTATGTATTATATATTATTTATTATGTAACATATACAATTATGATATAAATAATATATTCTATACTACTAATAATAGCATACTACAATTACTATATAATTACAAGCCAGGAACTCTACTAAATGCTTTGCAAATAAATATTGTCTCAATTGATCCTTACAACAACCTGGGAAGTAGGGACTATTATTATTATAGTTATAATTATAGTATGATGTAATATACTAGAATTACATTATGTATTATATATTATTTATTATGTACCATATACAATTATGATATATATCATATATTCTATACTACTAATAATAGCATACTACAATTACTATATAATTGCAAGCCAGGAACTCTACTAAATGCTTTGCAAATAAATATTGTCTCAATTGATCCTTACAACAATCTGGGAAGTAGGGACTATTATTATTATAGTTATAATTGTAGTATAATGTTATATACTATAATTACATTATGTATTATATATTATTTATTATGTACCATGTACAATTATGATATATATCATATATTCTATACTACTAATAATAGCATACTACAATTACTATATAATTGCAAGCCAAGAACTCTACTAAATGCTTTGCAAATAAATATTGCCTCAATTGATCTTTACAACAACCTGGAAAGTAGAGACTATTATTATTGTTATTATAGTTATAATTGTAGTATGATGTTACATACTACAATTACACTATGTATTATATATTATTTATTATATACCATGTACAATTATGATATATGTATCATATATTCTATATTAATAATAATAGCATACTACAACTGCTATATAATTACAATCCAGGAACTCTACTAAATGCTTTGCAAATAAATATTGTCTCAAATGATCCTTACAAC
Organism: Myrmecobius fasciatus; assembly: GCA_023553655.1. Lineage (NCBI taxonomy): Eukaryota > Metazoa > Chordata > Mammalia > Dasyuromorphia > Myrmecobiidae > Myrmecobius > Myrmecobius fasciatus. The sequence goes on from JAJPUD010026869.1 coordinate 3,156, forward strand.
AACCTGGGAAGTAGGGACTATTATTATTACAATTATAATTGCAATAAAATATTATGCACATATATACAATATATAATGTTATATACTACAATTACACTATGTATCATATATCATTTATTATATACTATTTACAATTATGAAATATATAATATATTCTATATTATATTCTATACTACTAATAACATATTACAATTACTATATAATTACATACCATGTAATACTACATATTATTTATTATATATTATTATACTTATACATCATATACAATTATGCTATAAATACTAACAGTAATTACATACTACAATTAATACTTAATATTATAGTATAATATTATATACTACAAGTACCATACAATGGAAGATTTTTAATAGAATTTTTTCATATTGTAGAAGGGACGTGTGTGTCAGATAGGAGTCGAGAGAGAGAAGGCTCCCATAAAATAGATCCCTATGCTTCCTTTCAGTTCAGGGACTTGATGACTACAGAACCTTCTTAGCCAGCTTGTAGAGCCTCAGATTTCATCTCCCAGTACACAGAGTGAAAGAAAATGCATTGTAGTCACCTTTCTGTTAACAAATGTGATCAGCCACAAATGAATTCCCCTCCATCAACCCCTTTTCCTCCATTCATACAACAGTAACTCTAGTTCAAACCATCAATATTGCTCATCTGGGCAGTGAATGAATGAATGAAAAAAAGCATTTATCAGGTGTTTGCTAAGCACTGTACTAAGTTTCAAAGATACAATTATCAATGAAAAGACAGTCCCTGCCAATGCAGAGCTTACAGTCTGATGGGGGAGAGAACAAGACAGAGCTGGAAAGCCAAGGGGATGGAATATAGAGATGAACGTATCTCCCTCCCCAAAATTAGGAGGTGGGACTAGTGTTAAAGCCTGGGAAGTTAGAAACACCTTCATTAAAGGAATGAAGGCTGGCCAGCGTGGGCCCCTCCATAAAACGGTGGCCTTTGGAGGTACTCGCCAATGGGTGAGGGGGCCAACAGAGAAGAGAGACATTTCAGGGAGAGAAGGTCACATGGAATGATGGATACCCCAAGGTAGGAAGACCACAGGGAATGATGGATATTACAGGGTGATAAGGCCACGGAGATGATGGATGTTCCAGGGTGAGAAGGAGGCAGGAGATGATGGATGTTCAGGATGAGACTACAAAGGAGACATGGTGTTGAAGTAAAGAAAGATTAGTATCTTCTGTGTCAAGAACACATTTCCTCTTCACCTCTACTTGCCTTCTTTCAAAGTTCAATTCAGTTCTACCTCCTGCAGGAGAACCCCCCACTCCAAAATTGTGGATATTTTGTTTCTTTTTTTAACCTTCTATCCCCACTATCTAGCACAGTTCTCAGCACATAGTAGGTGCTTAAAAATGCTTAATGTTTTTGATTTCTATAGTACTAAAGTATTATAGGCTTATAAAGTATTTTGCACACGAGCTCATTTGATCCTCATGAAATAAATGATATAATTCTATTGATTAAATTCAACAAACTGATTAAATGACTCCCGGATGGCAGGTACTGTATTAAGGGTTGGGGATGCAACAATGCCCATAAGGGCCACAAAGGACTTGCATTCACTAGGGAAGAGAGGAGTGGAGAATGGGGAGGCAACATTTATACAGAAGAGCAAAGGCGAAGGTGATACTGCTATACAAAGGATTTTCTAGAGGGAGCCTACTAGTAACTGGCGGGTAGGATGTACTTGGAACTATGTTTTGAAGTAAGCAAAGTATCTGTGTAAAGTAGAAGGGAGGAGGGCATCCATTCCAATTAAAGGAAGACTCACTTCCTTTAGGACTCATGGAGGACTCATGCCTCACAAAGGCATGAAGGTGGGATATAGAATATTGTATAGAAGCAACTGGGAATGGCCAATTTGACTGGACTAGAGCTTACATGAAGGCAATTTCTTCCATTGGTCAGTTCTAGAACCTCCATTTTGAGGAAGGATATAGGATGTTTTTTCTCTCGATCCATTTTCTGACTCTAGGAATTTTGCCATCATGCCCCACAAATGACCAATAGCCCATATAATGTACACTCTATGAGAAAGCTTTTCTTTTTAAAATTTTTTCTTAAAAATCATATTTGTCTATATGGACAAAATTTACTAAGTGTCCACGTGGTGATGTGAAATCAAATTTCCCCAAAGACTTCAAGAAAATTTAACCCATTATCAAAACCATCACAATGAACTCCTCAGTTTTAAAGTCCCCTTTATTTGTTTTCAGTCCTTGTTAAAATGTAAACTCCTGGAAGACAGAGACTGCTTTTCCTTTATGGTTCACTGTATTCCAAGCACTCAGCACAGTGCTGAGTATAGAGTAAGGACTTGATAAACTTAATAGAATAAAAAAGGCCTTTGGACTTTTCTTGATTAACAATGAACTAAGACAGAAAAGGTACAAGTATTATTCCCTGTTTTGTGAGCAAGGAAATTGAATTTAACAAGGTTGAGTGATTTTCCTCTTGTCACACAGTGAGAAAGTACCAGAGGTAAGACTGGAACTCAGGTCTCTGCTAATTCCAAATCACAAAATATCAAAGCTGGGAGGGACCTCAGAGGACACCTAATACACCAATTCCCTACAAGAAAACTAATCTCATATTCCACATCATTTAGATGTGGAATATCTCTGATATGATCATCACATTCAACTCTTATTTTTGTAAATGAGGAAACAGAAATAAAAAGAGAAACAGCCAGAGGTTCTGGGTTCATCTCTTATTTCTACCATTTACTATCTAGATCAACGTAGACAAATCACTTAATCTCTCTGGATCTGAATTTCCTCATCTGTAAAATGAGAGTTGGATGAGACAATGTTTGAGGTACCTTCCTGCCCTAAATCTAAAATAATCACTTGACTTGCTCAAGATCATTCAAGTAGTCATTGGAGGGTAGAATTTTAACTTATAATTCCAAATCTCTTGCCTTTTCTATTGTCCGTGCTTCCTCCTATTTCTGAGACTCAGCTAGCCCGCCTTCACTTGAAGACTCTCAGAGACAAGGAAGTCCCTTCTATTCCAGGCATTTTATCCACCTTACTGACAAATCTAACTGCTAATGGATATATTCTGGCATTAAACTTAACCTAGGTTGAAATTTCCCCTACTTGTTCCTAGTCCTAACCTTGGGTGCCATGGAGAACAAGTCGAATTGCTTCTCCACATGGACAGCCCTTCAGATGAGTAAAGAGAACTCTCATCTCTCCCATGTTCAAGACTTCTCTTCTCCAGATTCAATGTGTCCAGTCTATTATCTGATTCTTAGTTGAAACCATCACAATGCTTTTCCTTATCTTGGTTTCCCTCTTCTGGATGTGTTCAAGATAATCATTATGAAGATCCAATGGCATTGCATTAGCCAAACTAAATTTCTTCATCATCTGACTGGCTTTCTTTTCTTTTTTAAATTAAATTTTATATTATTCTCCATTCTTTCTGAACTTTCCCTCTTCCTTCCTTTTCTTACCTCCCAAAAGAAAGAAAATAAAACCCATTACAATTATATTTAGTCAAGTAAAACAAATCCTCACATTGGCCATATCCAAAAAATAATGTCTTAATTTCCATGCTGAGTCTAGAAATGGATAAATGGTGAGTCTTCTGGAGTTGTGGTTGATCATTGTATTGATCAGAGTTCTTAAGTATGTCAAAGCTGTTTCTCTTTATAACATCGTTGTCACTGGGTAAATTTTCTCCTGGTTCTGCTTACTTTACTCTCCATCAGTTCATATACATTTTTCTCAAGTTTTTCTGAAACCATCTCCTTCATTTCTTATAGAACAAAAGCATTCCATCATATTTATATAGCATAACTTGTTCAGTCATTCTCCAATCGATGTTCACACCTTATCCTCAGTTCCCAATTCTTTATCACCAGGAAAAGAGTTGCTACAAATATTGTTGTACTTTCGGGTCCTTTTCCTCTTTGCTCCTTTTGGGGTATAGACCTAGTTGTAGTAATTTTGGGTCACAGGGTATTATTCACAGTTTAATAGATTTCTAGGCTTAGTTCCAAACAGCTTTCCAGAATGGCTAGATCAGTTAACAACTAAGAGTACATTAGCATGCCAGTTTTCTAACAGCCCCTCCATCATATGGCATTTCCCTTTTTATATCAACTTCACCAATCTGTGGAGCGTAACATGGTACCTCAGAATTTTTTTAATGTGCATTTTTCTGATTACTAGTGATATGAAGCTTTTTTCAAATGGCTACCAATAGATTGGATTTCTTCTTTTGAAAATTACTAATCTATATCTTTTTATCACTTATCAATTGGTAAATGGCTCGTTAAGAATTTTGATCAGTTTTTTACTGATCGTAGAAATAAATTTCTTATTAGAGAAACTTACTGCAGAAATTTTCCTTAATGTCCCGCTTCTCTTAATTTTAGCTGCATTGGTTTTGTTTATATAAAAGCTTTTAATTTTATATCATCAAAATTATTGATTTTACCTCTTGCAAGCCTCTCTTCTCTCTTTCGTTTAATCATGAACTATCCATAGCAGGCAATTTCTTTCATTCTCCTCCAATTTGTTGATGATGTCATTCTTTATTTCTAAATCATATGCCCATTTGGAGGTTGTCTTGGTATATGGTCTGAGATATCTCTATACTTAGGCTTTTTGTGCAGCTGAAGCTATCCATTTATCTTAAGGCCACTGGTATTGCCAAGTGTTAACAGGTACTAGAAAAGTGTTTAATATTCATCAGGGAAATCACTTGCTCAGTTACCCTCACTTTTTTAGTTTCCCCCATCAATGCCTTTGAACTATGGCTCTTTATATTTCCAGGGTTATTCTTTTAAAACAGAGTAGCAAGTCCTTCTGGGACCACTGCCCCAAGTCCTACTCACACACTCATTGTCAGGCCAGGTGCTAGGCAGCCACAGCCACAGGTAGGCTCAATGTTCTACTGTGTATTGTCACTCATAAGGTCCCATCAATGTGATTGCCATTAACAGTTAATTCATTGACTCCATTTGCTTTTATAAAAGAGCATTTCCTATCAAGCTTGTATCATGGACTCCTTTGGCAGCCTGGTGAGATCTTGAAGCACACAAAATAAAATCCTTAGGATTACAAAGGAACCCAATGATAAACAGTGTCTGGCACAGATGAGGTGCTTAATAATTTTTATTGGTTGAAATAGTTATCAAAATGCATTTTAAAATAAGTTCATTGACCCCAGGTTATGAATCCTGAAGAAGCCATAGTAAGGACAATTAGCACAATACTTTGCCCCAGATCTGGGGTGCTCTCTCCCACAAGTACACACACATCTATGGGAAGATGAATTTAGAGTAAAATGATAGTGAAGTGCCCAGAGAGAATTATGTGGCAAGGAGACCCCTCTGAACTCTTGACTGGAGAAGTCCTTCCTCTCTTTGAGGAGTCTTCCTGAAGTCTGTAGGCCCTGAAGTCTTTGAGCCATGATTGCTCCACTGGGATGGGATTACTCCTGAGCTGGGCCAAGTCACTCAGCTGCCCCTTCACATCCCTTCAAATGCTCCCAAGGTCACTACCTGGGTAGATCTATCTCAGGATGGCTGCTCAGTCCCATCTCATGTGACTGCTAGTGATTCTGGTCACTGTTGAGACTTTTGGTGGAACCTCAAGATCTGGGAACTTCCATGGTCATCTCAGGAGGCAGAGAGAAGAACAAAAACTTTTTCATGCCTCCAAGCGATTTCTTCCCAGGGGCTTTGTTGGAGCTCCTTCATCATTAGCCCGACCCACTCACCATTAGACAGCTGGACTCCAAAGTGGTTTACTCTCTTCTAAGTGGGTCCATAAGTGTGGCTAGATCTTCCAAATGATCACAAAATGTGCCTAATGTGACATATCTGTCCTTCATCTCTCCCAAGGGTCCAGTGATTCTTCGATACCAAACCTAATGGCTTTCTCTCAAACTTCATCCTTGCTCTTTCCATAGCCTTTGACATTGTTCTTCTTCATCTTCTCCTTGATGCTTTCTTCTCTATATTTTGGGGGCATTCCTCTCTTTTGGCTCTCCTCCTACCGATATGACCACTTTTTCTAAGTCTCAGTCTCCTTATCCAGGTCATACCCACTAACCAGAAGTATCCTACAGGACTCTATCCTGGTTCCTTTTCTCTTCTCCTTATTTTACTTGGCGATCTCATCAGTTCCCATAGATTTTGTGACCATCTCTATACTGACAAAAGATTTACTGATCCTACTTTAACCTCTCTGATGACCTTGAGTCTTCTATTTCTAACTGGCTTACAGACAACTCAAGCTAGATATCTAGTAGACTTCTTAAACTCAACATGTTCCAAATTGAACTCGTTATCTTTCCTGATAACTCTTTCCCACCACCAGACTTCTCTATTTCTGTACAGGGCACCACCATCCTCTAAGTCCCCCAGGCTCACAGCATAAATATTATCTTTGACTTCCCCCCAATCTTCACTCTCCATATTCACCAGCTGGATTTTTATCTTTGCAACCTCTCTTGTATACATCCTTCCAGTCCTCTTACCCTTATCATTTCATACTAGGACTATTGCCATGGCTGCTGGGGGACCTGCCTGCCTCAGTCTCTCTTTATTCCAACTCTCTCCATGCAGCCACCAAAGCGACTTTCCTAAAGCTCAAATCTCACCATGTCACCACCTTATTCCAGGAGCTAGACCAGGATCAAATATGAAATCTTCTGTTTGACAATTCAAGCCCTTCATAACCTTGCTCTCTCCTAGCTTTCCAGAGCTTTCTTACCCTACTCCCCAAAATGTACTCTTCAATCCAGCCACACTGGTCTCCTAGCTATTTAATGAACAAGACCCTCCCTCTCTTATCTCTGGGTATTTTCTCTGGCTGTCCCCCATATCGAGAATGCTTTCTCTCCTCATTCATCTCTGTCTCCTCACTTCCCTGATTGCCTTCCAGTCCCAAATAAAATACCACCTTCTACTGGAAACCCTCCTCCACCCTCTTAATTCCTTCTCTTTTTTAAGTATTCCCATTCATGCAGTATATAGTTCACTTTGTGTATACTTGTCTGCTCATTGTCTCCCCATTGGACTATAAGCTCCTTGAGGACAGAGGCTGCCTTTTTGCCTCTGGGTGTCCCCAGCATTTAGTACTTAGTAGGTGCTTAATAAATGCCTATTGATTGATGACCACACATTGTAATGAGGTTATAGGAAAATTCCTTAATACCCAGTTTACTAAACTGATTGATTCAAAGGAAGCTTCATGTGTCTTATGGGATTACATTAATTGGGATGAAAGTTTAGAAGCTTTTAATTGATGTGGTAAAATATATTCACAATACCCTCAGGGCCAGCTGGTGTCACTGGGACTGGAGTCAGAACAAACTGGCCACTTACCAGCTGTGTGACTCTGGGCAAGTCTCTTACCTCTGCCTCAATTTCCTCAATTGTAAAGAGGGAATCATCACAATACCTGCCTCTTAGGGTTGTTGTGAGGATCAAATGAGATAATATTTATAAACTATATGTTATAATTATATTATAAACTATATATTATAATTATATTATCATATATTATATTATAATTATACATAATATAATATTATATATAATATATTATATTATAATTATAAATATTTCTAAACTGTGTCTGGAACATAGTAAACACTTGGTAAATGAGTATTCCCTCCCCTTCCTCTTGATAAGAGGAATTATCTCTTTCTTTCTAGCCCCAGTGCTAAGTGCATAGAGTAAGTGTTTAATAAATGCTTATAAACTTATCTACTGACTTCCCACTATGACTATCAGCTTTTCCATGAAAGAATCTTCTGCACTTTGTAGGGTTAATCCAGGATGTTCATATATCAAATGAGAATGTTTCCATCAATATAACTTTTCTCCATGGATTTTTTGCTAATAAAAATACATTTGATGTCTGGGATTGTTACTCTTGCCTTATGGGGGATGGAGAATACTTCCATCTTGCTTATTTCCTCTTCCATGCTGTTCATGAGATGCATGTTCATGGAGGAGCACTGATGATGGACACGCAGGAGGGTCTGGGCTCTGGCTTGCTGGTCAGATGATCCCACTGCTGTCTAAGAGAGGCGCCAGCCATAGGGGATGTAGAGGCCTTGAGAAGCCAGAGGTGGGCAGAGGGCGGGCAATTGCCACCCCCCAGCAGACTCTCCTGCCGGCTTGTCTCTGCCTGTTTTCCAGCTAAAACTGGTAGTCTTGCTCATCTAAAAACAATTAGAAGATTTACACATTAAACATTTTCCCTCCCCTGGTTACCTTAGCGACCATTTCTAATATACAGCATCAGCCAGAAATGGCTTTCTATTAAAGGTCTTGCAGAGTGAACTGTGTCGGATGCTCAGGACTGGGAGCTGGGAGAGCCAGACTTTAGTCTGGGAAAGACATTCTGTGCCTCAGTTTCCTTATTTTTAAAATGATGGAGTTAGATGAAATGAATGGTGATGTGTAAAATTCTTTTGATTGAGAAGACCCTAAAAAGGATTAAAAATGGTTGTCTTCATAATGAACTTTTAAATTTCATTAATGGGCAGACTTAGGAGTCTTTCTTAGAGTTGGAATTGTGTGCAAGGAGGAAGACAGGATGTTTTCCATGAGAAGTTTCCTGGCTAGGGGAGATCAGAATCTGCTGGCACAGCAAAGAGAGAACCAACAGGGTCTGGATTCAAATTCTAACTTAAAACCCCTGAGACTTTGGATGGACCTCTGTGTCTCACTTTCCTCAGTTACAAAAAAAAAAGTTGGTCTGAATCACCTGCCATCTCTAAATCCTTTTTATCTAAGTAGAGTTAGAAGGCTTGGATTTTAATCCCTCCTATGCCACTTTCTACCCATTGTGATGTTGAAATACTTATTTTTTTTTTCTCCAAGTCTCAATTTCCTCAGGTGTAAAGTGAATGGTATTATCATTTGGTGGGCCAGTAAGCATTTATTAAGGGCCAATTACGTACCAAGCACTGTGCCAAGCAGTAGAGATAAGGTAAAGGACAGCCCCTGTCCTTGAGGAGCTTCCAATCTAATGGGAGAGACAGAAGGCAAGTGACCATGTATAAATGAGCTATGTATTGGATGGATTGGGAATACTCAACAAGGAGCAATAGAATTACGAGGAATTAGCACTCGATAATCTCTGATTTCCTTTCTGAGTTTAAGTTAAATACTGAATGGTTCGGTATTTCCTTCTCCAGCTCATTTTACAGATGAGGAAACTGAAATAAAGTGGCTTGTCCAAGGTCACACAGCTAATAAGTATTTGAGGGCAGATTTGAACTCGGGAAGATGAGTTTTGCTCATATGCACCCCCTATATGCACCATGGCACCCCTAGATGTAAGCGTTTACAAGTGCCTTCCCTCAGGGGCTGTTATCTCTAATATATCCATTCATATCTTGTTTCCATGTTGTCTTCCCCATTAAACTTCGAGCTCTTCCAGGGCAGGATTGTCTCTTGCTTTTCTCTGTACCCCCAACACTTAGCATAGTGTTTGGCATATAGTAGGTGCTTAATAAATGTTTGATTGTGTATCTCCATGCATATATTTCTTTGTGTAGGAATATACAAAAGAAATTGGTAAAGGCAAGGTAATTGGGAAGGGAACTGGAGGGAGATGGGTCAGAGATGAAGACCCCAAATAGGGTCCAATGGATAGCATTTATGTAACACTTTAAGGTGTGAAAAGTGATCTGTGGATATAGATGTAGACATATATATATATACATATATATTTATAAATATATATATTTACATACATATATAATGTATGTGTGTATTATATGATCTCAACTGACCCTCACAAAAATCTTGTGAAGCAATTGCTATTACTCTTTCCCTTACAATTGAGAAACTGAGTCATCAAGAACCCATCCAATTTAAATAAGGAAATAGCCTTTGTTTCAAAGCTTTCCATAGCAAGAAAAAAAAAGGTATATTTTTTTTTGGGGGGGAGCTTTCCTCAGAGCTCCCAACCAAAGAACCTGGGAAGATGAATATAAGGCTCTGAAGGGAGTTCAATATACTGGGAGCAACTCCCCCCTTGAAAGCACAAGGTTCACAAATTACAGAGAAAAATTTTATTAAAAGAAAAAGAAAACAAAGGAGAGAATGAGTAACCTTGAGTGAGTAACCCACCCCCAGAGTCATTTATTTATTTATACACTCATTTGTAATTCAATACTTCAATGGATTGGTGATGTCATTGATGTGGGTCCTCCTCCATCCCACCCCTGCAGATCACAGCTGGTCTTTGTTCTCTTCTCCTGAGGGATTTTTACTCATGACTTTGCACAAATCCCATGGAGAGAATCTACCCTCCGGAGGTTGTCTCAGCTCTTTATATTTCTTACTTAACCCAGACTGGGCTCGTTCTCACCAAACCATACTTGGGGAGCAGGTTGGGTCCCCAAAGTGTGGTGGTAGATCCTAGGGGTAACTGAGGGGCTGAAGATGGGGAATACCACTATTCCAAGTCACCTTCCAGTATGTCCCTTCCGGCATCCGGTAACAAGTTCCCATCTTCCTAATATCCATTGACAGATGAGCTTGAATTCCCTTATGAACAAGGAGATGGACACTATGTCTGTTACAAATGTACTGCCAGAGTCAAAGCATAGATACCCCTCTCAAACTGAGGTCTTCCTCTCCTGCACCACCTCACTTCCTGGAGAGAATGGATGGGAACAAGAGGATGGATGCAGCCATCCCTTCGGAGCTTTCTCTTGGGGAAATGGCACAGCTGATGGGGGAAATGCTCCCGTGTTTGCAGAACAAGCGTGATGGCGTCTAGAGCGATTCCCTTCTGGATTGGGTCAAGCTGGTTGCTCCTGAGGGCTAGCTCCTCACCAGGCTCAGCCTCTGGGGCTATCTCAAGCCCTTTGGGCTGGATTCCACTGAGTGGCCTTCTGGTGAGTCTGGTTTACAACCAGGCTGGTTTCATTTCTGATGCTCATCAAAGATCAGAGAAGGGGAAAAGCCAAAAAGACAAGAGAATAGATGCCATGGGCTTATGGCCACATGGCAAGCAGGTAAGAGAGAAGATCCAAGTGCCCTCCCCCACCCCTGTCACAGCAAAGAGAGCTCCTTTGCCTCTGGCGGAGACCTTTGCACACTCAGGAACTGCTCAAGAGCCAATGAAAAGGGGCCTTTAGCGCCAGAAGGTAAGCTACCAGGTAACAGTCTCTGGGCACTCCCTGAAGTGGAGGTAAGATCCCACCATCACACGTTCTGCAGTCTTCAAGTCCCCCCACGGGGGCTGATAGCACGCAGGGCACATTGCTGTGCCCACTGCTCAGGCTCCTCCTTCTATATTCATCTCCTGCATCCCGTCTTTCACGGTCCATCTTTGTATTCTTTTTTTCCCCTGAGACAATTGGGGCTAAGTGACTTGCCCAGGGTCACACAGCTAGGGAATGTTAAGTGTCTGAGGCCAGATTTGAACTCGGGTCCTCCTGACTTCAGGGCTGCTGCTCTAACCACTGTGCCATCTAGCTGCCCCAGTGTCCATCTTTGATGTCATCCTGTTGGGGACACAGAGCTTTGGACGGGTTCTTCTCAGCAAACTCTGAATATTCTCAGGCTTTTTCTTCCTTTCTTCTCCTTCCAATAAGGTTCGATTCTGTATTTGTTTTAACTGGGTGACTTCTGGAAATCCATCCTCCTATTCTGGAAATGCACACATACACACATACATGCATATACCACACACACTTAGACAGACACGCGTCTGTTTCTATGAAAAGTAGTCCAGCAAAATTATCTGCAAGAGTGGCCAAATGTGGAAGCCTGCCCGACCTCCCCATCCTCAATCAGCCAACTGGCACTGAGCATGGGCTAACATCTGGGCTCTCCCAGGACCAACGCAAAGACAAACATACCCCATTCTGCCCTCCAGGAGCTTGTCTTCCAACAAGAGAGATGGATTGCTATTGAAGCTGTGCATGATCATGCATGTTTGCACACATGTGTGCAAGAACAGGCTGGTGTGTACACATACCAGTGCCCAAACATGCAAGTACCTACACACATGTGTGTCTGAACATGCCAGTGTGCACATTGTGTGACCGCACATGTCTGAACACACGTGTGAGCATGTTTTGTGTGCACATGAGTACCTGAAGGTGCTAGGATCTACATGTGTGTCTGAACCTGCTTGTGTGTGCACGATGTGTGACTGAACATGTTTGTGTGCACATACAGGTGCACTGGAAAGTGTCTGTGCATAAGTTGTGTGACCATGGTTGTAGACATACACATGTGTGAACATGCTTGTGTGAACATGTGTGTGGGCATGCTTGTATGTAATGGGTGTGCCTGGACATGCTTTTACACATGCACAGATACCTGGGAATCCTGCTGGGCGAGGGAGGAGCCAGGGCGTCCTGCAGAAAGAAGGAAGTGGGCACCAGGGGTTCTAAGGTGACCCTCATCCAGGCCTGGGGAGCCCCGGGGCAGAGCTTCTTGTGTGAGGACAGTGAAAAGGCCAGTTGTGGGGGGCTGCAGAGCCTGGGGGGGGGCTAACATAGGACAGACGCTGTACCAACGGATTGCACCCACAGAGCTCCTGGGGCAAGCGCTGCCCTGGCCGGGCACACCAAGCCCCCCTCACTCAGGACGTTTTAGGGAGACAGCCTCAGACTGAAGCTTTTTCTGTGCAGGAGACGAAGGACCCCAGAGGTGGCCGCGTGGAGTGGCCGTGCGCTCCGCCCACGCCGGTCCACAAGCGCCAAGGCTCGAGTAGCTGCTTGCGTCTGGGGAGTAATAAGGGCCACCCTGTGCCCCGAGATCTGCAGAGAAAGACCTTGCCTAGAAACGTGCTTGTTGGGAGGCCCCCCACTCTTACGATCTGGACTGAGCGAGAGGGGGGCGGGGGCTCTTCCTGAAAGACCGGCAGCTTCTCAGCCTCACGCCGCCG
>JAJPUD010026870.1:0-16083 GCA_023553655.1 Myrmecobius fasciatus
TCTCTCTCTCTCTTTCTTTCTTTCTTTCTCTCTCTCTCTCTCTCTCTTTCTTTCTTTCTTTCTTTCTTTCTTTCTTTCTTTCTTTCTTTCTTTCTTTCTATTTAATCTCCCACAATGACATGTATGAATGTAAGAAAAGCATTTATTAAGTTCTTACTGTGAGACAAGTATGGTGTTAAGTATGGAGATACAATTGTGATTAAGTAAGACTGTCCCCCAAGAACCTTACATTCCAATCTTTCAGTTGTGTCAAACTCTTTGTGACCACATTTGCAGTTTTCTCAGCAGATACTGCAGTGGTTTATTATTTCTTTCTCCAGTGCATTTGACAGATAAGGAAACTGAGTCAACAAGGTGCAGGGACTTCCAGGTCACATAGTTACAAAGTGTCTGAGGCCAGATTTGATTTCAGGAAGATATCTTTCTGACTCCAGACTCAGCACTCTATGCGCTATGGCGCCACCTAGCTGTCCAACATTCTGATAGGGGAAGACAACACATACTGGTGATCAAGAAGGGACATTGTGGACTTCTCTGTAGTTATTGATCATCTTCTTTCCCCGATACTCTCTTCTCTCTAGTTTTTTGTGACCTCACTCTTCTGGTTCTGTCTGACTGCTCCTTCTAGGTCTCCTTTGATGGATCTTTATCCAGGGCACATCTGTTAACTCTGGGGATCTCAAAGATTTTATCCTTCATTTATACTATTTCACTTAGCAATCTTAGCAGTTTCCATTGTTTATCATTTTTATGCAGATCTCTCAAATTTAATCTCTTTCCTGACCTACAGTCTTCCATCTCTAATTACCTATGAGATATTTTGTCCTATAGATACCTTAAACTCAGCATGTCCAAAATTGAACTCATTTTCTTTCCCCCAAAACTCTCCCCTTTTCTTAACTTTCCTATTATTGTCAAGAGGACCACCATCTTCCCAGTCCCTCAGCTCCCCACTCTTTCTCATTTGTCTATAGATGTGAAGTCCTAATTCTATCTAGTTCTACCTCATTCTTCTTCAGCCCCTTTTCTCCTCTGACACTGCCACAAAGTGCAGTCCCTCATTACCTCCCATCTGGACTATTGCAAATACCTACTGGTTGGTCTCCAGACCACAAGTCTCTCCTCACTATAATCTATCTACTATCAGCTGTCAAGTTGATTTTCTTAAAGTGCAAATCTGAATGTATTACTTCCCTCTCTATTCCTTTAAACTTCTTATAATATTCCAATAAACTACATTGGCTCTGCATTGCCTCAGAACCAAATATAAAATTGTCTGGTAGACTTTTAATGTGCTTCATACTTTGGCCCCCTCCTACTTTTCCAAGTCTTCTTACACCTTATTTCCCTCCATATTTGTAATCTAATAACACAGCTCGTTGCTGTTCTTCACATATGACATTCTATATCCCTATATCAGACATTTTCACTGGTTGACTCCCAAATCTGCAATTCTTCATCTCTACCTTCTGCTTCCCTAATTTTTTTCAAATGTCAACCAAAGTACTGCCTTTTCTAAGATGTCTTCCCCAGTTTTCCTTAGACTACCTCTAATTTTTCGGGTATATATTTTGAGCTCCTTGACAGCAGAAACTATTTTTGGTTTTGGTCTTTTTATCCTTAGTGCTCAGCACAGTGCCTGGCATAAATACTAGTTGACTGTCTAACTGAGAAGTCATGAAAATAGTGAATGGAGGACAATTGATTGACTTCATCCTTTTCAGTATTGGTAATGGTTTTTTTTATTTCTCCCAGAGATAAAGGTGGAAAGAAGACTATTGGAGAGGGAGGAGAAAGGGAAAGCTCAGTAGCATGGGATGAAGATGATCAGAGGGCAGCATAGTATATCTATCTGCATCTAGGCTAGATATGGAAAACTCTCATCAGTCACTAGAGATCATCACCTCTGCAAAGAAGGGAGAGAGGGAGGCACATTTTCTTAAATCTTCAGGACCAAAGTTGGTCACTATTATTATATAGAATTCAGGTTTTGGTTTTTGTTCTTTCCAATTACATTTTTGCAATTACCATCCTTATAGCCAAGAGATTCATAATCTCAGAATCATTTTCTTTTTTTTTAGTTTATTTTTAAAACACATTGTTTTATGAATTATGTTGAGAGAGAAAAATCAGAGCAAACAGGAAAAAACATGGGAGAGATAAAAAAACAGAAAAAAAGAAGTTAAAATAGCATGTATTGATTTACATTCTATCTCCTTAGTTCTTTCTCTGGTTTCAGATGGCATTTTCTGTCCAAAGTCTATTGGGATTCCTTTGGAGTCAGAGTCATTTTTCAACCCCTCATTCTCCTTCATGTCATATATCTTATCAGTTGTCAAATCTCATAATTATACATCCTTTTTCCTCCATTCATAAGTCACTGTCCTTTGATACAACCTCATCTATTCCTACTCTCTGCTTCCTGTACAATTTTCAGCCCAACTTATTGTCTATTTGTATATGTCCAAGGTATACATTCTAATAATTGAGCTCTATAATTTGTCCATCAATTAATAAATCAAACATCAAACATTTATCAAGTACCTACTATTTTCCAAATACAATACTAGCTAGATTCTGGGAATACAAAGAATGAAATGATCTCAATTTTTAGATTTTATAGTTTGATTGAACTGTCTCATTCAATCCAAGGTAGTTTTTTTTGCGGGTATTATCCATTGGAGAGGTCAGCTAGATGGTGTGGTATTTAAAGTACTGAGCCTGGAGTTAAGAAGACTTGGGTTGAACTGCAACCACAGACACTTACAAGCTTTGTGACCTGTATGCCTTGGTCTCGTTATCTTCAAAATGAGCTGAAGAAGAAAGTGGCAAACCCTCCAGTATCTTTTCCAAAAAAAAAAAAAACCCAAATAGAGTCAGACATGATTGAAATTCAACCATAACAACAAATCCATTGGAGGGGATTCTGGAGGACATCATTTAGAAGATGGTGTTTGAGTTGCATTTTGAAAGGAGAGGGATTCCATGAGATATAATTGAAGAGAGAATTAATTCTAGGCCTAGTGGATGACTAATGCAAAGCACATAGTCAAGGATTGGACTGCTATGTGTGAGGAAAAGTAAGAAGGCTGGTTGGACTGAATTGTAGAATGTGGGAAAGGGAGCAATATATAAATGGAGTTGGCAAGACAGATTAAAGTCAGGTTATGAAGATCTTCAAAAGTTAGAAGAGTTCATATTTGATCCTAGAGGCAGCATGGAACCGCTAAAGTTTATTGAGTAAAGGAATAATATGGTTATATCTGAGTTTAAGAAAAATCACTTTAGCTGGTATGTGAAGGATAGATTTCAGCATTTACATAGTGCAGTGGATAGAATACTGGATCTGAAGTCAGGAAGATTCATCCTCATGAGATCCAATCTGGTCTCAGACGGTTATTAGGTGTGTAAGTTTCTTAACCCCATTTGCTTCAGTTTCCTCATCTGTAAAATGAGTGTAGAAGGAAATGGCAAACCACTTCAGTATCTTTGCCAAGAAAACCCCAAAGGGGTCACAAAGAGTCAGATACAACTGAAAAACAACTGAACAACTGAAAGATGGACTAGAGTGAGGAGAATCAAGAGACCATGTAGGAAGCTGAAAGGTGAGAGTGATGAGGGCCTGATCCTAAACTAAAGTGATGGATAAGTGAGGAGAAAGAGGTTATCAGATGTGACACATAATGTGAAAGTAGAAACAAGATTTGCCAACTGATTGGATATAAGATACAGTGAGGAGCAGAGGATAATGCCAAAATTTTAACTGGGAACCTGGAAGAATAATACCTTCGACAGAAAGGAAATTTAGAAAGAGGTGTGGATTTGGATTGAAAGACAATAAGTTCACATGTAGCCAATGTTGAGTTTGAGATTCTTCTAAGGTTGAAATGTTCAAAGCAATTGATGATACAGAGCTCAAGCTCAAGGGAAAGATTAGGGCTAGAAATAAAAATCTGTGAGTGAGATCATCTAGAGAGTGAAGAGAGAGTCAAGAAGAAACAATTGAACATGTGCATGTTATTCATACCATTTAGACGTCATAAACATGCTGGTGAAAGATAGTTCATCAGAAATGGCATGAAAAGATAACACAAAGAGATGGGACACTCAAAAAGAAGATGGTAAACTGATCATGCAGCAAGAGTACCAATATAGTACATTGGTACTTAGGCTTTTTCAGAAATCTATGGGAGGGCATGCACAAGGGCATCACAGGATGAGAAGGCATGGATGGATATTGATAGGTAGCACTGTTTGCCTCAGTTTTCTCAACTGTCAAATGGAGATAAAGATAGAACCTACCCCCTAGGGTTGTCATGAGGATTAAATAAGATGATATTTGAAATATTAGGTGATAAATTAGCATAGTGCTTGGCTCTTAGCAAGTACTTTATAAATGTTTGTTTCCTTCCTTTTTTCCTCCTTCCCTTCCCTTCCTTTCTGAAGTTGAAGTACTTAATAATATTTCATATTTAAGATCAAGGATTAAAAATTTAAAGCAGTTGATCCTGGACAAGTCATAATCTCACTGGCCTTAGTTTCCTCATCTATTAAAAATAGGGAGGCATGTCACACCTACTCTATGCTCCCCTGATTCATCCCTTGTGGAATCACTATGTGGTTTGGTGAATTGATTATAATAATAACAATATCAGTTTATATTTATAAAACACTTTACAGCTTATAAAGTGCTTAACATACATTCTCATTTCATACAAAAAAAACCACCTATCAAATGGGAAGTTCAAGTATCATGGTCTCTATTTTTGAACTGAGGAACCTGGGGCCCAGAAGGATTAAATTGCCTATTGTCTGCCACAAGGGAAGAAAGTGGTACAGCCAAAGTTAGAACCATGGTGACAAGACTAGATTTTAGAACTCCTATCCCTAAATAATGTGACCTATTGAAAATCCATGCAGAGTAACTGCATCACTTTTCTAATCTGAAATTACATGAATTTGAATGAATTCAAGTTAAGTCTACATAAACCTTCCATCCTCTACCAGGAATGTGAACCCTATTATAAGGTTATATGAGATAACATATAGCTCTCTCTCTCCCTCTCTTTTTGTCTCTGTCTCTCTCTCTCTCTTTCCCTCCCTCTCTTTCTGTGTGTCTCTTTCTCACTGTCTCTCTCTGTCCATCTCTCCCTCCTCCTCCTCCTCCTTCTCCTCCTCTTCCTTCTCCTCCTCCTCCTTCTCCTCCTCCTCTTCCTTCTCCTCCTCCTCCAGGATAGTCTTGAGAGATACAGTTAGTGGATATGTCATGGATAAAGAAGTAGTAAAGAAGACTGAGAAGGAATGGTTGGACAGGAGGAAAACTAGAAGAGAGTCAGTAACTCAGTGTTGAAGGATGCTTTGAGATTTATGAAAGCTCTCTTCTTGGCCGGTTATCAGAAAAGCCAATGGGTTCTGTATCTTTAAAAAATAATGACTCCCTCTGTGGTCCTCTTTTTCCTTTAAATATTATGTGGCAAGTAATTCTCCCTTGATAGACTTCCCAGAACAATAGCTCATCCTATTTCCCACTGTGACCACCATAGGGCTATGAAAATAGCAACCGAAGCCCAGGTCCTACCTGGATAAAGCTAAGTTTTGAGTTGTCTCCTCTTTGTTCTTTCTTGATCTTAAATGAATGAATATTAATACCAAGATGGTAATGAACAGGCTAGGTGAACCTTAAACTTGTGTGTTCAAGGTGATTGGTGGTCCTGTTCCTGGGTCCTTTGTAACAAGGGTAGGAATGCCCAGTTACCATTCTATCACTATTGAAGCAATGACCACCTACAAGAGTATAAGTACCAGACTTGCCCCTATCTTGCCCCAAAATATCCACCATGAAGGGCACATGCAGGGTTGAAGGGAAATGTAAAATGCCTACTCAAAAGTTTTGTAAAAAGGTCTACATGTAAATGAGGTTTAAATATAAACCTTCTAGGAGAATATAACAAAAGTTATTACTGCTGCTTGTTTAAATTTATTTCTGGCAGATTCATGCTTATAAGTGTTTTGTGTTTAGCATTTCTTTTGTTGGGGGAAATAAACATCTATCTCATATTTGATTCATATTATATATTAAGTACATTTCTACTCCCTCAATTTTGGGGGACCCTAGACATAAACCCCCAAATATTAAGTAAATAATCCCTGGCATACAAAGGTGGAGAGTTAATGAACTAAATAATAGGAGAAAGGGAACTTAACCATTTTCATTAAAGTCCAGGCTTCCCTAGGACTAAACCTTGTCTGAACTTTGTACCTGCATGACTCTAGAGTAAACCTTAGTAGAAAGAGAGTGGGTACAATGTCTCATTCCCCTCCTCACTCTCAACCAGCAGCAATTATTAATGATAAATGTTCATTTATTGGACAAACTTTTATTAAATGCTTTCAATGTATATAGATCCAGGTCCCAAACCACTAGTCTTCTGAATCTCAGCCCGGTTATTTCCATTATACCATCCTGTCTTCCTTGCTCAGATGCTTCCTCTCCATTATCTTTTGACCTTTCTCCATAGCGACCAGTGTCTCATGAGTCATTAGCTTTCAATATGCTGAGTAACTGATCTTTAGTAAGTGACCACTTCCTGCAAATTTAGAGTTTAGCTGAGGTGAACACCATATGTAAGTGGGCAGTGTTCCATAAAACTCCATAAAACCAAAGCAATTTTAGATGGCAGTAATGAAAGTATGGATGGCAGCCAGATCAAGGGAGATGACAGTGTTGTCTCTTTCTGCTCTGATCAGGCCTCATCTGGAGTGTCATGTTTACTTCTGGTGGCCACAATTTAGGGAGAACATTGACAATCTGGAGCCTATCCAGAGGAGGGTGAGAAGATTAAAAACCATGGGGCAGAAGGATCAAGAGAAAGAACTAAGGATGTTTAGCCTGGAGAAAAAAAGATGAGAAGTAGGGGAGAAGGGTTGGGGGAATACTTATCTTCATGAAAGATTATCATGTGAAAGGAGGAAAAGGAAGGGGGAAAAAGAAGGGGAAAGAAGGATCAGTAATTATTATATAGCTTTTATTGTGTGACAGACACTGGGTAAAACACTGACAAATATTTTATTTGATTCTTACAACAACCCTAGGAGGTAAATGCAATTATTATTTCCATTTTACATTCAAGGAAACTGCAGCAGATAGAGTTTAAATTGATGTGCTCAAGTCAATACTCAGGTTAAAAGTCTGAGGTCAGGGTGGAAGTGATAGTTAAGCAACATTTTTTTTTTAGCTCAGTGAATGGGGAAACTTCCCAGCATTTGAATATAATATAGTAGAATTTGGAGGATTTGGATTCAAATCTTGCCTTTGATATGTGACTTCAGGAAAGCCATTTAACTTTCTTAACTCAGTGAGGATATTAGATTAGATTTCACTTGAGTGAAATCTGTTCAGCTCTGGAACTGTGATCCTTATAATTTGTTGTTGTTCAGTCATTTCGTTTGTGTCCAACTCTGTGACCCTATTTTGGGAGTTTTCTGGCAAAGATATTGGAGAAGTTTGCCATTTCCTCTCTAGCTCATTTTACAGATAAAGAAACTGAGGCAAACAGTTAAATAGGGTCACACAGCTAGTAAATGACTGAGGCCAGATTTGAACTTCCTAACTCTGGACCCAATGCTCTATCCACTGTATCACCTGGATGCTACCTACTTCTTGTGATACTTGTAGGTATAATTTGTTCAGTAAAGAGTTAATACTGGTGGAGCAGATCTGGGCTTAGGGATGGGATATACACCACAGAAGAGGGTATCTACATCAATGAGATCTCAGGATCCATCCAAGTATGAGAGAATCAAAGGGCATAAAAATGTCAATATTATGCATTAAGATTCTGGTATGGTTACATTCTCATTGACACACAGAAAGCTGTAACTCTTCCTTTTCAGTACACTATTTGAAAACATTTAGTGATTTTCCACTGAATTTTTTAAAAAGCCAAAAATATTTGTCTTCTTTGAAGACTCAATCTGTATCAAACTTAAAATTTAAGATGCATAAATGAGAGGTTGTATGGTATAGTGGATAGACAATTTAGCATCAATTAGACCTGGTTTGAGTTCTGCCTCAGGCTAATAATGACTGTGTGACCCTGGGCTCTGCAATTAACTTCTCAGTGATCAATCAGGCAATTCTCTAAGATTATAAATTTCAGAGAAGTGCTGATAAGTATTGATAGAGAAAATTTCCTTGCTAGAAGGTTCCAATACCCATGAAATAATAGTTCAGTCCTCCCCTCAAGAGGATCTGAAATTCTACAGTTAAAAAATTATGAGGCTTCTAATTTGTGAATCAATTCAAAAATTTCTCAGCAGAGCTTATGTAAGCTTTCTGTGCATAAAGAGAATCTGGTTTAGAATTTTAAATGAATTGAACTAATTTAGGAATGGATTTTCTAAGTAAGATTATCAGCTTTCATTGATCAAAGGTATCAGGATTGAATTGGTACTCTCTTAACACTTGCTGGAAAACACATCACAAATGACTAAATTTAGCATAACCAGCAACAAACAAAAGACTTTTCCTCTTCTCTTCCTGGCCTATCTCTTCCCATCACAAGCAAAACAAACAGAAAGGAAATTTCCAGAGCATAATTTCTTTAGTTTTTAAAATAAATGTTTGCAGTAAATATTTGTGACATTTTCAAGTTGATAACATTTGATTTGAATTCAATGTCATTCATTTGCATTCATTTCCATCCTTCTGGTCACTCAAGTTCTCAACCTCAGACTTTCTTAACTCCTCACTCTTCTTAACCCCACAAATCCAATCAGTTGCCAAGTCTTGTCAAAACTATTTCCATGTTTCTTCCATCTGTTCTTTTCTTTCTGCCTCTATAGCCACCACCCTAATTCAGGAGCTCTTTATTAGATTATTACAATAGACACAATTGGTCTCCTTACCCAATCTCCCTTCCATCTTCCACATAGATAGCTGCCCAAATGATACTCTAAAGCATTGTATTTCCTTCCTCAGAAAGCTCCAGTGGGTCTTTTTCACCATAAAGATAAATGTCAACATATTTGTCACTTAAACTCCCTACACAACCTAGCACCAGTCTACCTTTCCAAGTTTACTACATATCACTCTCTTTCTTCCCATCTACCATCTACGAGACTCAAATAGACATGGATTCCTGTGGACAGCATGTTGACTTACAAATCCATAAATTAACATTAGCTGTGTTGTGCTGTATTTATATGTATTTTATCAAACATTTCTCAGTTACATTTAAAGTTCTGAGTGGTTTTACAGCCCTTAGCTGTGAGTTTGAACCAAATGACATTCCTGTTCCCTCACACATCACATTTGTTCCTAGGCCTTTGCACAGACTGTTCCCTATACTTATCTCCAACCCCTATAGTTCTTGGCTTCCATCACTAGCTAGCTTCTTACATGAGACTTTTTCTGAGACTTGCTACAGCTACCCCACCACCCCAACTCTTCAAAATTACCTTGTATTTACTGTGAATATATTTTGTTCAGATGTATACCTATCATTTCCCCTGATAAAATGAAAGTTCTTTGAGGCACTGGGCTTGGTATCAGTTTATTTTTTATGTTTAAAGCTTTTTATTTACAAAACATATGCAAAGGTAATTTTTCAACCTTGATCCTTGTAAAACTTTTTGTTCCAAATTTTTCCCTCCCTCCCCCCACCTCCTCTGCTAGATGGCAAAATAGTCCAATACATGTTAAATATGTAAAAATATATGTTAAATCTAATATATACATATACATATTTATACAGTTATCTTGCTGCACAAGAAAAATCAGATCTAGAAAGAAAAAAAAACCTGAAAAGGAAAACAAAATGCAAGCAAACATCAACAGAAAGCATGAAAATGTTATGTTGTGGTCCACACTCAGTTCTCACAGGCCTCTCTCTGGGTGTATATGACTTTTTTCATCACTGAACAATTGAAATTGGTTTGAATCACCTCATTGTTGAAGAGAACCATGTCCTTCGGAATTGATCATTGTATGATCTTCTTGTTGCCCTGTATAATGATCTCCTGGTTCTGCTCATTTTGTTCAGCATCAGTTCATGCAAGTCTCTTCAGGCCTCTCTGAAATCATCCTGCTGGTCGTTTCTTACAAAACAATAATATTCCATAACATTCATACACCATAATTTATGGTATCAGTTTACAAAGAAGAAAAATGATGCAGTCCTTGACCTCTAGGAATTTACCAACTGTTGGGGGAAATATATAATTCAAATATTTTTATATAAGATAGACTATAAAAACAAAAGAGAGATTCAGACAAAATGCTTTGGTAAAATTTGAATAGACATAATAATTTTAACTGGAAAGATCAGTGAAGTCCACATAAAAGATAGTCTTGAGATTGGACTTTGAAAGGGAAGGTAGATTTTACTAAATGGAGATGAGGAGTGTGTGTATTGTTGGCAGGGGAGCCAATAAGTCTTGCTTCATTGTAAGGGGTCTCCCATATCTTTCACCCCCAATTAATGTGACTAATAAGTTGTTCTGATACCTTTTCATTAAGTAAGAATGCCTCTTTGAGTTAAATAATCAAACTGATATATAAACTATATATGAACAATGCCTAGATAATGCTATCAAATCAATCAAATGTATAAACTTCAGTTTTGATTTATAAATCTGTAAGCAAACAAATTGAATGGAAGCAGATAATGCCACATAGGAAATGTCTTGTGGTTAGATAAAGAGAATCAGTTATACCTTTTGGGGCTTGGATAAAACAGCAAATCAATTCTCAATTTGGAATTCTAATAGTAGACCAGTCTAGTGGCCTAATACTTCCAGCCAGCTCCCTGAAGTGGAATTGTTTTGAAGGAGAGGGAATAAGCATTTATATAGAACCTACTATATACTAAACGGATAGATAGATGGTACAGTAGATAGAGTACTGGGTTTAGAGTCAGGAAGACTCATCTTCCTGAGTTCAAATCTGGCCTCATACCCTTACTAGCTATGTCACTCTGGGCAAATCACTTAACTGTCTCAGTTTCATCATCTGTAAAATGAGTTGGAGAAGGAAATGGCAAACCACTCAAGCATCTTTGCCAAGAAATCCCCAAATGAGTTCACAAAGAGTCATATACAACTAAACATCATTATCATAAATAATTATTTTGGCTGTAGCTGTTCTGTTTACTAAGAAGCTAAGAACTAGATTGGTGGAAGAAAGAAGGAGCATCCATGACAGCAGGGAAGGGTTCTTAATAGGGAACTTATTGCATTTCAGTATAATTGGTTTCCTTTGTAGTTGTGTGTATTTTATTTTATGCATTTAAAATTATTCTGAAAAAAGTTATTATGGGTTTCCCAGATTGCCAAAAGAGGGTAAAACCAAAAAGGTTAACAATTCCTGTTCTACAATTTGGAACTCTCCCTAAAGGGCAACCAAACTTACATACCTTTTGACCCAGCAATACCACTACCAGGTCTGTATCTCAAACAGATCATAAAAAAGGGAAAAGGACCTACATGTGCAAGAATATTTATAGCAGTCCTTTTAGTGGTAGGAAAATATTGGAAATTGAGGGGATGCCCACCAGTTAGGGAATGGCTGAACAAGCAGTGACATATGGATGTAATGGCATATTTAGATAGATTTCAGAAAAATCTGGAAAGACTTGTATAACTGATGCAAAGTGAAAGGAGTAGAATCAAGAAAACATTGTACGTAGTATTAGCAACATTATGTGATAAGTAACTATGACTGACTAAGCTCTTCTTAGCAACACAAGGATCTAAGACAAGTACAAAGGACTTATGAAGAAAAATGAAGAAAACAAAGAACTGATTGATTACAGATTGAAGAATATTTTTCCTACTTTATTTTTGTTTTGTTTTTTTCCTTTTGATGTTTCTTCTTTCCCAACTGATTAATAAGAAAATGTTTTATTTAATATCACATGTATAAACTATGTCAAAATGCCTACCATCTTCAGAAGAAGGAAGAGGAGGGAAAGACGGAGAAAAATTTGAAACTCAAAATCTTGTAAAAATGAATGCTAAAAATTTTCTTGACATGTAACTGGAGAAAAATAAAATGCTATTAAAAAAAAGAATTCATGCTGTATAGTGAAGTTCCAGTTATATGATATACAGAATATAAAGTAATAACAGCTTCTCTTTATATAGTGCTTTACCTTTAACAAAGCCCTTTTCTCTCAACATCTCTTTAAAGGAAATGGAGGACAGATGAGGACAGTGATGAAGGCCAAAGAGGAACATTGTCTATAAAGCTGTTAAGCAGTAGAACCAGAATCTAAAAATAGATATTGCTACCTTGTTTTCTCCCAAACTCTTCTCTAATTCTCATCTTTCACATGAATCTTCTCCCTATCTCCCCTACCCTTGGCATCAAGGTGGTACAATAGGTAGAATATTGGACTTGGAGACATAAATACCTCAAAGCTGACCTCTTGATTTCACTAGCTCTCTATTACTGGACAAGTCATTTAATTTGTCTGTCTCAGCTTTTTCATTTGAAAATGAGGATAATGATACAGCACCTGTTGTGAGAATCCAACAAGATAATATTTGCAATGCTCTGCTTATACATAAATATATACAAAGTAAGTTGTAGTTATTATTATTAAGCTTCTAATAAATGCTTGTTTCCTTCCCCCCTCTCCTACAACTTACCTTCTATTTATTTTGTATACACTTACTTGGTTTGCTAGTTGTCCTTCTCCAAAAAGACCAAAATAACATCACTATTTTAAGAGTTGAGTTTGTGTATCTAATCAGACCAATACAAGCTATAAGTGCTGCACCACAAATTGGACACAAATAGTCCATATGAACATAATTAATGGATTCTCAAATTTTGTGCATCTCACATTTCTTCTGAGTTAATTCACTTCTGCTTTGTTCACAAAACACCTTTTCTGATGAGGGCATGCCTTGCTGGGAAGTCCTGTACCCGTGTCATACAATCAATTCTGAAGTTCATAAGAGATACCTCAAGAGTGTCCTTGTATCATTTTTTCTAAACATATTGTGAGCTCTTGCTCTTTGTGAGTTCAAAAACAATTTTTTTATCAAACATATGTTTGACATTCAAACGGAGTTGTGCTCTCTACAGGAGAGTTGGAATGCTTGGTCGTTTAGTTTGAGAAGGGACCTCAGTGTCTGCTATCTTGTACTGTCAAGTGATCTTCAAAATCTTCCTAAAACAATTCAGTTTCCTGGTGTGGTGCTGGTACACTGTCCAGGTTTCACATGCATACACCAGTGAGGTCAGCACAACAACTCTGTAGACCTTCAGTTTGGTAGTCAGTTTAATACCTCTCCTCTCCCACACTTTCGTCTGGAGCTTCCCAAACACTGAGCTAGCTCAGACGCAATGCATGCGTCAATCTCACTATCAATGTGGACATCCCTGGAAAGTATACTTATTGATCAATGACACTTATTTACATGCATTGCTATTTTGCCAATAGGATGTATGCTGCTTGAGGGCAGGGACTATTTCATTTTTGGCTGTAGATTCCAAAATCCCCAAATACCTAGCATAATACCCGACACAATATGCACTTTATAAATGTATGTTGATTCATTCATTTCCTGGATGATAAAAATATTGACTGATGAAATCCCAATGTAGTCTTGAGATTTTGAAAAACCACCTTATGGTTGATTGAATAACAATAAGCCAGATTCTCCCCTGAGAAAAGTTGAGAACGGCAGGCTTTATTAACCATGGACAGGGGCAAAGCCAAGACAAATTGATATGGATTGACAATGGGGTTAAGAATATAGGAAAACATCTCTCTCTAAGCATAAATGTTGAAGCACAGAGAAATTACCTTTTAAGGTAATGAAAAAAGCACGAAATTTGGAATTAGAAGACCTTGGTTAGAATTCCAATTCTATTTCCTAGCTATGTGACTTTGGACAAGTCATTTTTATCAGTAAACAAATATTTATTAAGCATCTAATACATGCCAACACTGCAAATTTGGGAATACAAAAAAAATACAAAAGATATTTTCTGTTCTCAAAGAGCTCTCAGTCTAATGGGAGAGACAGAAATCATACCACCATGGTGTGCTGATATAACAACCAAATCTCTCTCTTTTTTTTTTAATAAAGCTTTTTATTTACAAAACAAAAGAGTGATTTTTCTACAGTGACCTTTGCAAAAACTTTTTTTTCCCAAGCTTTTCCCCTCCTTCCCCCCAACCCCCACCCCTAGATGACAGGTAATCTAATACATGCTAAATAGGATAAATTATATGACAAATACAATACATGTATACATATCTATACAGTTATCTTACTGCACAAGAAACATCAGATCTAGAAAGAGAAGAAGAAAAAACAACCTAAGAAGGAAAACAAAATGCATGGAAATATTCACAGAAAGCGTTAAAATGCTGTGTTGTGGTTCGCACTCAGTTCCCACAGGCCTCTCTCTGGATATATATGACTATCTTCATCGCTGAACAATAGGAACTGGTTTGAATCACATCATTGTTGAAGAGAACCGTGTCCATCAAAATTGATCATCGTATAGTCTTGTTGCTGTATAACAACCAAATCTCAAGGGAGAAAATATACACACCAACTTTTAAGTTAAATTTGAACTATTAACGTTTTCTCCCTCATTTTATTTTGTTTATTTGTTTTAATTTTTTAATTTTAAAACTTTTTTATTTTCAAAACATATGCACAGATAATTTTTCAGCATTGACCCCCTCACCTAGATGGCAAGCAAGCCAATATAAGTTATACATGTTAAAATATTCTTAAATTTTCTTAAATCAAGATAATGAATAAAACAGAAATTCAAGCCATGATTCGTATGTAGTGTTTGCCAATTTTCAAAGCCTAGATGCTCACAATGAAAATTTAAAAGTCAGTTCTTGCTTTTGAGCTGGCTCTCTAATTGCTCTGTGGACTCTCATGTATCTATATAGAGTAAATTGGAGGTAATCACCAGAGGAGCACTAGAATTAAGAGAGTTTGGGAAAGGCTTCTTGGAGAAAGTAGAATTTTTAGTTGGAACTTGAAGAAAGCCAGGGAAGCCAAGAGGCAGAAATAATGAGAAATAGAATACTAGGAAAGGAAAACAACCTGTAAAAAAGTCCAGAGTTGAGAGATGGAGTATTGTTTGAAGAACAGGAAGGACTTGAGCCTCTGTTTCCTCATCTTTAAAATGAAGGTTTTGTGCTAAAGAATCTCTGAAGTTGGGGGCGGAGCCAAGATGGTGAACTGCAGACAGCGTCCTCTGTGAGCTGCTGAGACCTTCCCTCAGACCCAGACAAAGTGAGCCTTTGAACTGGTTTTTGAGTGAGGGCTCCGCCAAACATTTGGACTACAACGCACTTCTATCAAAAATCTACCTTGAAAGAACTCCAGAGAAGGTTAGCCTCAGGGGAAATCGGCCGCTGGTCGCAATCAGACTCCAGCCGGGGCAGAAGTCAGGGCTGCGATAGAGGAGTGGATTTTAGGCACCCAGGAAGCCCCTGGGAGACGTCTGGGCCACTTTGCTCTGCTTGCGGGCAGGTGCTTTGGCAGATCTGCCTTTGGAAAAGGATGGATCGAGACCAGCTGAAAACGTGGTCCTAGTGCGAATCTAGCCTAACCAGCCTCAGACCGGAAGTCAACTCGGCAAACTGCCCCAGGGCAAATAAAAATTGTTGCAGTTTTCTCTGCTTTTGACCAATATCCCAACTTTAAATCATGAGCAAGAAGCAGAAGAGAGCTCTCACCATAGAAAGCTTTTACGGAGAAAAAATAGAACAGTCCCCAGATCCTGACATTATGAAAACAATCCCAGATGAAGCCACAAAGGCAGACTTAAGTTGGTCTCCCTTTCAGAAGGCTTACCTGGAAGATTGCATTAAGAATCTCAAAAGATAGCTAGAAGAAGAATGGGGAAATAAATTGAGATCAGGGCAACAGAAATATCAGAAACTGGAAAAGAGGACTGGTGAATTGGAAAAAGAAAACAGTTCACTGAAAAACAAAATTGGTGAATTGGAAAAAATCACCAATTCACTGGAAAATAAAAATGGTGAACTGAAAAACAAAATTGGTGAATTGGAAAAAGACAACAATTCACTGAAA
>JAJPUD010026871.1:523-16083 GCA_023553655.1 Myrmecobius fasciatus
GGTCTGTTCTTCCCTCTCTCCATAAAAGTTGTCTATGGTGAGAGCTCTTTTTGGTTTTTTATTCATTTTTTTAAAGGTGTGAGGTCTGTTTAGGGCAAAGGTGGGACAGCTGCTTTAATTTGCCCTGGGGCAGTTCTGCTGATTGAATTATTTCAGGTACTGGGCAGCTCCGCTGATTGAATTATTTCTGGTGCTTATCATTCCTGTTGTTTGATTGATTGCTTTAAGGTGCTGTGTAATGGCAGCTAGGTCCCATGCTCATCAGGGGTTCAGTGGTTCACAATCTATCCCCCTCAAAAGGCAGACCCTCCAAACCACCTGCCCACAATCAGGACAAATCGTTCCAAGAGGCTCGCAGAAGACTCCCAGGTGTGTGAAAAGCACAATGCTCCCACTCCTGTTCCGACTCCTGTTCCAGCTCCCTGCTCCAGCTCCCTGCCCCGGTCTCCCTGCGCTGCAGTCTGGGTTCAGTAGACCACCCCCCTGCCCAATTAAAACAGACCTGTTTCGAGGTTCTTCCAGAGTATCTTCTTCTAGAATCGTGTTGTTCTCCAGATATTGTGGATTTTTTTTGCTTCAGAATCAGTCTAGAGGCTTCATATGTTGTTGGTTTGAGGGGAGGTTAGAGGAGGTTACAGAGACTCCTGTCTGATCTCTGCCACCATGGCTCAACCCCCGGAAGGAAGTCTAATTGTTATTCTTAAACCAAATGTTTTCTTCTCTAGGTGCACCTTGCAATCAGCTAGACTTTTCGTAATGTGATCTCAAAGTCTACTTTCTCCATTCCTAACTGCCTGCTTTTGGATTTTCCTCACTTTATCAGAATCCTTCCTAAAATATGGCATGGTACATTTCCTTTTTGATGCTTTTGAATGGCTACATTTTTCAGCTGAAAGATAATAAGTGCAAAAGGATTTCCTGAGGCATCCAAAATGCTTCTGAAATGCAAACTAGGGACTGACTCACCTGCTGTTAAATGGACAAAAAGTCTATGCCTCCTGCCTGCAAGGGTTCCTGAAAACTGTTTATTACTTTGTGGGGTCTCCTGCAATAACACATGTTTAAATGATGTGGAAACTCAGTCAGATGATCTTAGAGCTAGAGTTCAAATGAATCTTAGACACCAACCACTGGAACCCCTCTTATTTTTACACATAAGGAAATTGGCATAAGGGAACGTAAGAGATGCGTCCAAAATTATTAGGTGCTCTCTCAGGTAGGTTTCTTTGCCTGAGATAATAATTGTAAATGGCTTAGAATAATACTTATAACATAGTAAAATGTGTGCTAAATGCTTATTCCCTTCCCTCCCTCTTCCTTCTGATTTTATACTATTCTTTTATTGGGAGAAATGTGTCACACACCCACTCCCACTTTAAATTCATGGATTACAACTTTAAATTTACCAACCTTGGCTTCAGTATGAGGTAAGATTAGAGGCAAAAAAAGAAAAAAAAGATTGCTGCTTTCCAGCTAATGGAGTTCCAGGGAGAAAAGGAAAAAAAAAATAGTAGTGTTTTCATATGCCTTCAGTAAAAGGAGAGAAGCTCCCTGCCAAACTTTGGCCGTGTTTTGGCTCTGTTTGAGCACAGAAGGTGACTAAGGCTCTGCGAATTTTTGGAAATTGGATTTTCTCAAAATGTTCCACATCTCTGGAGAGTTTCTAGGGGGCTTCCATCAGTTGGATTCTGAGCCAGTCAGATGAAGAAAGGTCTAGAGACAAAGCTAGATTTCTGATCTATATTGGAAAAACATTTTTAGCAGAATTCTCAGGAAATATGCTCTCAGTGTGACAGTGTCAAAAATGGATCTCTTTTCAAGGATCTTATCAGGTTGTCTCCCATAGTACTCTTTCTGAACACAAAGTAAAATAGCCCTCATTTTGGACACTGTTACAGTAGTTGTGTCAGATAGCTTGTGTGTATGCTCTCCCCCATTCGGTCCTACCTCTTACAAAAGTTTCGAGAGACCATAATTAAGTTACATTGGAAAATACCAATAATTTTTTTAAAGTGCTGGTGATGAGTTTTGATGACGGGGTATTGGAAATAAGATGAGATCTGTGCTTCCTCCTCCCCCAAGTCTGAGGTCTTCATGAGCTTTCTGTTTGAACTCTATTAAATTAACACCTTTTCCCTGGTATCACATCCAGAATCATTTGTACAGCATGGACCAATTAGCATCTTTAAAATGATGCAAATATACACTACCTGGGGAAATTCAACTATTGTGTCAAAGCATATGGCTAATTTTTAATGCTGCTATTTGTGAATCATTCATCTTCATTTTGTAACCACTTTTTTGGAAGGTAAACTGGGGTGTCTGCTTAAGATAACACTTCACATATTTTTCTTTTATTAAGATTAATCATAAACTCAGACAGCTCAAGGATGTTTATTCCTATTCCTCAAGTCTTCCACTGTCTCTGGAAGGATAGAATCATTTTGCTTTTTTGTATGTTTGTGCTCCCATGCCTTCCCTGTCTGTAACTTTTTTCTAATCATCTGCTGAAGAAAGAGTGAGCAGCTTCTTATAAATATATTCAAGCGTGGATAGACTCATTCAGTAGACAGTCAAGTACTTCCTTGAGCACATGTTCAAGTGAATGAACTTGGATCTCATAAGCACAACTGGGCTCAAGTTATGATTCCCAGACTTGGGAGCACCTTGACCATCTGCAAGGCTTATACCATCTATCACCCTTCATTTCTTCATCTATAAAATATGATTTTCACCACCTCCCTCACAAGACTCCATGATGAATTCCAATTCATCCTCTGTTGTCATCAGTCTTCCTAATCAGAATATTTAACTATAAGATCTTGCCCCATTCAAAAAGATATCCTGTTATCTCCAGGATCAAATATAAAATATTCTGTTTGTCTTACAAAGCCCACTGGAATCAATCCCCTTCCAACCCTTCTAGCCTTTTCATTCCTTACTTCCCCTTTATTTATCACCTCCTCTATAATCTAGTAATATTGGACTCCATGCTGTTCCTCTAGTAAAACACTCCATCTCTTGTCCCTGAGCACTTTTAGTGGCTGTCCCATGTTTGAAATGCTTTCCATTCTTATGCCTTTCTCCTGACTTCTTACTCTTTCTTTAAGTCCCTTTAAGTCTTTAAGCTAAAATCCCTCCTTCTATAAAACACCATTCCTAGTCCTACTTAATATTAGTACCTTCTTCCTGATACTATCCCCAATTTATCCTGCATATAATTTGTTTTTGCATAGTTATTTGCGTCTCACACTACCCACTTCCTGTTCTTTAGATTGTGAGGTGCTTAAGAGCAAAATCCAAGGTTTTTGTCTTTCTTTTTTTTCCCCAGCACTTAGTACTGTAGCTCGTAGACTATGCACTTAAAAAATGTTGGTTTATTGTACATAGTAACAGGAGCAATGCGTGGTGATCAACTTTGATAGACTTAGCTATTTTCAGCAATACAATCATCTAAGATACTTCCAAAAGGCGCACGATGGAAAATTATCACCCACATCCAGAGAAAGAACTGCGGAGTCTGAATGCAGATCAAAGCATACTATTTTCTCTTTTTTGTTGTTTTTCTTTTTCTTTTTTTTACTTTATCTCTTTTATTCTTATTCTTTTACAGCATGACTACTATGAAAATATGTTTAATATGATTGTACATGCTTAAGCTAAATCCAATTGCTTGCTATCTTGTGAAGGTTGGGATAGAAAAAGAGGCAGGAAAAATGTAACTCAAAATCTTATAAAATTAATAAAAAAAGTGGAAAAATGTTGATTTAAGGGGCTAAGTAATAGTGCTGTGTGGCTGTGTGAAAAAGTAATAGGCAATATTATGCAGTATATAGTGTGCATATAAGGTTTTAGAGGTACTTCATGTACATTATTTCTATATTCCATGAAGTCAGGGGTCATTATCCTTCCCCCTTCTCTCACTAACAAGTAAGTTTCCCAGAGTACACATAAGTATAAACTCTCGAGTTCCATCTCCTAGTGCCTGTTCTCATGGGCAAGTCAGTTTTGAGAATATGAACACATGCTGTATTTGTCTACCACCTTAAGCTTCAATTTCTTCGGCTGTGGAAAGAGGAAAAAAAAAAGATCCATTCTTATAGTCTCTACATTACAAGGATATTCTTAAACTCAAAAAAAGAAGATAACAAAAGTAATACACTATTCAACCACAAAATAGAAGTACAAGAGTTTTCATATTATTATTTTTAATCTATTTTATTTTTGATTCACAAAACAAAGCAAATATTTCCATAACAAAGTACAATTAAAATGACTTTGTCAATGATAAAATAATAATTGTAACATATTAAAAAAATAAATGAAACATAGTCCCTGCCTTCAAAAGACTTCAATTTAGTTTGGGGAGCTGGTACATAAACATTTTTTAAAAGTCTATACGAGATAGTCTATGTTAAGTGTAAAATCAGTAGGGATTAATTAGTTAC
Organism: Myrmecobius fasciatus; assembly: GCA_023553655.1. Classification (NCBI taxonomy): domain Eukaryota; kingdom Metazoa; phylum Chordata; class Mammalia; order Dasyuromorphia; family Myrmecobiidae; genus Myrmecobius; species Myrmecobius fasciatus. The sequence continues at coordinate 4,972 of JAJPUD010026871.1, forward strand.
TGTGAGACTTCAGAGAAGTGAAAATTCATTTTGAATTATGTAGTAGAAGAGGAAGGACTATTGTAAGGAGAAGGTAATTTGAGTCTTGAAAGAAGAGTAGGATTCAGACAAGATACTTGTGAAAAGGGCTGTGACTTATGAAGATCTGGGTATAAACCCTACATCTGACATTTACCACTTCTACTTTCCCAGGCAAATCAAGATATGGAAGTGTGTATTTAGTAAGATGGGTATTGATTTTAGTTAGTGAGGATATTTCATGGCATTGACCAGATCCTATTTGCTTTGGGAATATATACAAATGTAGCTGGGGGAGGGAAATGAGGAATGGAGAGATTTTTAATTTCACAAAGTATCTTCTAGAGAATATTAGCCAGAATTTGTTAAATTTGTATTTAACCAGACACTGTGCTAAGTGCTGAGGATAAAAGGGAAGAATTAAAGGTCTCAGGGATTTGTATTGAGTCTGATATTCTGGGACTTTTGCAATTCCACTGAATCACCACACCAGACTTAGTATCTATGACCCCAGTCTCTTCTCAAGTCAAACATGTCTTTTTTTTTAAAAAAAAATGTATTCCCTGAACTGGCCATAAAAAGTTCTTCCTTCATGATTCCTTCAGCCTAGAAGGTGTCCTATATGTACTTGACTACTTTCCTTCCTCAAAACTCACTTAAAATCTCTTTTGTCCCACAGTTTTTGACTAGAGGCCTCCTTTTTATTATTCCATCCTCTCTTTCTGTGGCTTTATTTTTTTGTTACAGGACTGGCCATAAATGGAGCTAGAATCTAAACTCCAACCTTCTCAACTCAAATCCACTGTTCTTCTCATGACAACATACTATTTTATTTTGTGTATGGACACTCATACCTCAGGGAACACTTTTTGGTGAATCAATTCCTTCACAAAAGAAATAAAAGAATCTTGACATATCTACTTATTGCCTTTTTTGATATATAGTCCCTTTTCAGTCATTTCTGACTTTTCATGACTCCATTTGGGTTTCTCCTGGGAAAGATACTGGAATGGTATATTTCCTTTTCCAGATCATTTTATATATGAGTAAACTGAGGCAAATAGGGTTAAGTTTCCTTAACTATATAGCTAGTAAATGTCTGAAGCCAGATTTAAATTCATAAAGATGTATCTTCCTGATTCTAGGTCCCAACACTGTCTACTCTGCCAGGTAACTACCCATTATTATCTTCTACAAAATCTTAACTTTAAAAGGGATTTTGAGAACTTATATATTCCCAACCTTCCCTTAAGATAAAACCATAATTTTAATATTCTTAAATCATAAATATATATATATGTATATGTATATTTTCTACATGTCATTGCTCCCACCTACATCATTGTTCAATAATATAAATAATCTGTACTGTACTGTTAATACAATGATTTATTAGTATTTATTATTATCATGGAAATTGATGTTCTTTGTCTGGTTGCCTGAGACACAGATTAGGTCATCAGAATACTTGATACCTGTTCTGTACTCTGACAATCTGCTTATCATTCTGCTTATGACTGTAATGAAATCATGTCCACTATAATTTATCCTAATATAGAATTATCATGTAATTATGTAGTAACAGTTGTTAAAATATGACTATTTCATATTTTTTGTAAATGTCCTTATTTTATCTAAAATGCATAGAATAGTTCTTTGTAAGAAAGTGTAAATTGTAAGAATGAGATCAAAGATTCTTTATGATACTTTGAATGTATCTTCTTATTAAAGGTTGGAAACATATTTAAGCAGATGGGTCAGTCAGCAATTTTATTCCCTCAAGTATCATCATGCTTCTTCTACATGGAATCAATCATATAAGAGAGCAGAAAAAGAGTTATATTTCATAAACTTGGCAAAACTACAACTAGTATCATGAAAGTTTTAATTAAGTAGCTTTCATATGTATGATCTTCATATGTAGTATAGGCTTTAGATATATTTTTAAAAAGATATATTTTTTAAAAAGACATACAGTGAATCTTTACCATAGGGTAGAATGGTGTCATGCATAGAGATCCAAGTTGGCAGATCAGGGTATTCAGCCTAAATATAAAGGAAATAATTACTTTATCATTATATTTATCTCATTTTTGTTGTTCTTTTTTTCTTTTTCTAATTTTATTTTAAACTTAACTATAAAATAATAGTAAAATTATTGTCATGTACACAGTAAAACATGAGAGGAGTCAAAACATATATATATATATATATATATACATATATATATATATATATATATATGTATTATATATAAATTTCCATTCCAAGAAAGTTTGTATAATAAATACTGCATATTGTGTTTAAGGCTGTTCATCCTTTTTTTTTTTCTTTCCTGTAGGTTTTTTTTTTGTTGTTGTTGTTCTCTGCTGTGCAGTTTTTACTTAATTTTTTCTCCTTGCTCCCTCCACCCCTTACCAAGAAGCTACATTTAAGTGTGGATAACACACACACATACATACACAAGAGATATATCTATATGTGTGTATGTATGTGATATATATGTATGCATATTTATATAGGTTTATACATGCACATATTATATATAGAGATATCCATAATCATATGCATATATATGTATTTAAATTTTTACCCATATATGTAAGACTGTACCTTGCTGATTTCTATTTGTTCTCTATTTCTCTAAAAGTAAGTAGCATCTTTCTTCATAAGTCCAATTCTATCCATATTTTCTAAATCCACCAACTCATCATTCCCTACACCAAACCAATATTCCAACCTTATACCTTCTAGTTTTTTTTTAAATAGTCTCAAAAATATTGATTAACATGACTGACATAGGTAGTTTTTCTATTTTTTTGTTTTGATTAAATCTATTTTGACTTTGAGATCATGATTACTACCTCTGATTTTTTTACAGAATGGATTCTACTCCTGATCTTTGTTTTATGTTATATGTATTTCACATTTTTATATCATTTCCTGAAAGCCACATATTGAGTTCAAATTTTTAATCTACTATATGCTTCCATTTTAGGGATGAATTCATCTAGTTCATATTCTAGGCTATAGTTTTAGTTGTTTGTTTTCCTCAGAATCCTTCCCACCCTATTCCTATCTCTCCTGATTCTTCTACTTCACATTTACCTACTATCTCACCTTCCTTGTCCTTCTCTTGTCCTCTCCCTCTCCCTTATCTCCTTTTCTTTTAATTTTTCTTAATTTAGAAGAATTTTATACCTTTCCAAAATATATATTGGTCCCTCTTTTATCATTCCTGATGAAAGTAAGGTTTTGGCAATACCCTTCTTCTCGGCTACTAGATTCTTTTGTATTTTTTGCCTCATGTGGATGAGATAATTGTTCCTGTTTATCTCTCCCTGCGCAGTGTGTGTGTGTGTGTGTGTGTGTGTGTGTGTGTGTGTGTGTATCCATCACACTTAGCTCAGTCCAAGCTTTTCTTTAAAACTACCCAAATAAAAATGTCATAAAAGAATTGATAATTGTTTCATATACAAGAAGTAAACAATTTGACCTTATAATTGGTCCTTTTAATGCTTACTGTCTTTAATGTTAGATGTGGAATTTTCCATTTAGTTCTGCTATCTTTTGTCCCAAATATCTGAAGGTCTTTCAATTCATTATTTTTGGAGGATTTTATTTAGCTTTGTTGGATAAGTTATTCTTGGTCATAACTCCATCTCTTTTGCTCTGTGAAATGTTATCCTAACACCTATCATTCTTTAATGTAATAGGTGCTAGGTTTTGTGTGATCCTTACTGCTGTTCCACAATATTTAAATTGTTTCTTTTTTGTTGCTTTCTGCATTTTCTCCTTAACCTTGGAGCTTTGAAATTTAGCTGTGATATTCTGGTAAGTATTCATCTTGGGATCTCTTTCAGGTGGTTATTGTTGAGGTTCAAAAGGAGACCCCAAAAGATTGGGGTTGTATTCCAATGTTACAAGATATCTCAAAATAATTTACATGCTTGAACCCATCTCCAAGTCAAAAGAAAAAGTTTATTGTAATTGTAACATCAATTCAAGTGTGCTAAATTCCAAAAGAATTTAGCAAAAAAAAAAAAAAACCAAAAAAACAAAAATAACAACAACAACAAAAAAACTGGAGAAAGAAGATCAATTTAAAGTTAGAGAGATCAGAGCTTCATGTACTTATTTGCTAAATTTATGGCTTACAGGTAGGATTGAAAGGTGGTCTATTTGCTCTTGTCTCTGGAATTTGGTTATCACTGACCAGCAGATTGTTTATCTGATAGTCAGCAATGTTTATAGGACTATCCTAAAGCCAGATGATTTTAGAATCATTGATAGATTGTCAGAACAATAGCACTGTTAGGATCACTGCTATATTCCCTCTAGAAGCTGTATCCCATCAGTTATCAGTAGATTTTTTTTTTATATTTGTTTTACCTTCTTGTTTTAGAACTTCAAAGTTTTCCTTGATAATTTCTTGTAATGTTATATAAAGATTCTTTTTCTTTTAACAACATTTTCAGCAGTCTATTTTTATATCATTTCTCCTTAGTCTGTTTTACAAATCAGTTGTTTTTCTCATAAGATTTGATTTGTAAAGTCCTTTTTAAGTTCTTCTAAGAAATCGTTTTATGTTTAAGATCATTTGATGTTTGTTATTGAAAAAGCAGTGACTTTTCAAGCTCCATTATTTTCTTCTGAATATGAATCTTGATCTTCTCTATCCAAAATCTATGGTAACTATGCAATGGTTGGATTCTTTCTCCTTTGCTTGCTTATTTTTAGTTTTTAAATTTTATTTAAGCAGCCATTAGTGCGATCAAGTTCTATTGTTCTTTCTTAGTGTTATTTTCTGATATCGACCCTGGCTCCATCATGGGCTCTTCTAAGCCTGGGCTACAGCCCACAGTCACACTGTCCCTGAAAACGATCTTACTTCCTTCAAGGGGTTGCAAACTACAGTTGCCCTTTCTTCTCTGGGACTGAAACCAGGGATTCTGCTCTCCTGCAGTGCTCAATAGTCAACAGGATCCCAGCCCTCTGCTAATGTACTTTTTAGGGGTATACTTGCTCCTTTTCCCCACAGTGGCAACCTAATCTGGGAAGCTTCTGGCCAGTATTGGTATACCTTGACTTTTGTTTATTTCTACTATTCTACACTCCCTCTGAAATAATGTTTTGTTTTTTTCTGTGGAGGAAATTTGGAGATCTGGAAATTTTCTGATCTATTCCACCATCTTCCCGGAATCCTTTCCATTGTTGTTGTTCTAAAGCAGGCTTCTTAATTTTTTTTTCCACTTGCAACCCCTTTTTGCCAAAGAAATCTGGAATCTAACCTTAGGTATTTCTAGTAGCGTTCATGCATGCACAATGCAAAGTGTCCATGCTGTGTGTTCAGAACCAAGTTACCTGAGGAAACAAGGGTAAGTACTGCCAGAAACACCTAAGATGTGTTATTTGTTTGATTGTTTATTTATTTTTTGGTAAATGCATTCAGAAACATTTTAATGTTGTCAAATTTTTCACAACCTCCTATTTGGTTTTGTGACCCTATATAGGGTTGCAACCCACAATTTTAGAAACTTTATTCTAAACATTTATTCATTGAGACAGAATTTCTCATTAGAAATGAGCATCTTTGAACTAAACACTGCAAAATGGAAATTATATTTTTAAATGAAGCAGGTCACTATTTTGTTTTATTGTTATATTTTCCCTTAGAGAAATATTTTTGATTGCCCATACTTGAGAAGACTTGTGTGTCTGTGGTGTGTGTGTGTGTGTTGTGTGTGTGTGTGTATGTGTAGATATAAAAAGGCTCTTGCCTCAAAATAAAAGAGGATGGAAGAGCTCAATCTTCTCACGAGGAAGAGACATCATTATTACAAAAGATTTCAGTAGATATTAGAAATTGGAGAAATAAATTCCAGAGCCATAATTCAGGGGATCGGTGCTGGTCAAGAAAAAAATAGAAATTTGATATTCACTTCCACACCACATCCAGTTAAGTAGCATCCATCCCAGTGTTGTAATGCACAGAAAACATCTACAGAGAAAAATAACAAGGATAAATTATATGTCTAATGGAGTACAGGGGAAATCAGGCCTTTGTGTTATCAGTGTCCCCATAGCACATCCAGTGTGAGTTGCCTTCTCTGAGGGTACCTTATCTACATGGGTTCTCTTTATTTATTCCTTTTCATACAGGATACATGGGGTTTCTATGTTACCACCTTTTGATATGTGTTCTGACATTCATCCTGTGATAGTTATTATATTTGTGAGAATGTGTGCTTTGGTTTTATATGGAAAATGTTTTGTTTTTACTTTGTTTATCTTATTTTATTAAATGCCTTTGTGTTAACAAAAACCTTCGGACTGTAATAATTACATAAAATACAAGCTCCTGTGGCTTAGTTTTAGTTCATATAGATCCATAGAATACCTTGACAAGGATATTCACTGGAATAGAGTAGATGTACAATTTATAGCAGTTCTTTGGGAGAACCTACATTGAAAAGGTAGTATCCCAATAATTTACATGCAGATATATAAAAGATCAGTGATTTAATCAACATTCCTGGCATGCCCAGTAGAATGGTAATAATCTGTTATCTGATCTCAAACTCACTTATCCTATTATATTGAAATAAACACTACCTTTAATAGAAGAGAAACTAAACCATTTCTTCTGAAAATTACTGCTTGTGTTATTTTGGACAACTGATTAAGCCCTCTGAACCTTATTTTCTTCATCTGTAAAATGAGGAGGTGGTGGCTGATTAGATATCCTATTATGTCCCTTCCAGCTATGATTATATACTTATCAGAATCTAGTTATCATTTTAATATCTATATACCTGTCCTGTAATTCCTGTGAGACTCTAAGTTCTTCTTATAAATCAATTGTGTCCATTTTGACCCTATATTTCCTTGCTTTAGCATTTAAACCCCTTTACATTTCATTAAGTAGACCATAAACAATAGAATAAACACACAAATTAAATTAATGAATACTGTGTTTATATAATGAATTATCAAAGTTAGACTTTGATAATCCCTCCTCTGATACTGAATTTATATATAAGCCATTATTAAGTTATTGAGAGAATCAGCATACAACAATAGATCAAAGGCTAATACAGGTAGAACAACTTCAGTTTAAGTCTCTCATCTCTGATCCTAGGCAAGTCACTTAACTACTCAGTGCTCCAGGTAAGTCTCTAAAACTATATAGTTGAAAAGAAAATGATGATTTACATTCACAGAAAGAACTACTTCATTAAGATTTCTTCTATCAATGAAATTTTAAAAGTCAAAGAATTATCCATTTTGAATCAATTAGCAAGATTCAAGTGAACAAGAATTTAATCAGTGCATAGTATATTCCAGGTATTGTGCTAGATATCAAGAATATAAATAAAAAATATAATTTCTGTTTTTTGGAGTTAATTTTCTAATAAAAGAAGATTACAAGCAAAATTAGAAAGGAGAGGACCCCTTCTAAAATATATAGAGAATACAAGCCATTCTCCAACTGATAAATGGTCAAAAGATATGAACAATTTTCAGATGATGAAATTAAAACTATTTGTAGTCATATGAAAAGGTGCTCCAAATCACTATTGATCAGAGAAATGCAAATCAAGACAACCCTGAGGTACCAGTACACACCTGTCAGATTAGCTAAAATGACAGGAAAAGTTAATGATGAATGTTGGAGGGGATGTGGGAAGGCTGGGACACTGATGCATTGTTGGTGGAGCTGTGAATGGATACAGCCACTCTGGAGAGCAATTTGGAACTATGTTCAAAAAGTTATCAAACTGTGCATACATTTTGACCCAGCAGTGTTTCTATTGGACCCATATCACAAAGAGATCTTAGAGGAGGGAAAGGGACCCACATGTGCAAGAATGTTTGTGGCAGCCCTTTTTGTAGTGGCTAGAAAGTGGAAACTGAATGGATGCCCATCAATTGGAGAATGGCTGAACAAATTATGGTATATGAATGTTATGGAATATTATTGTTCTGTGAGAAACGACCAGCAGGATGATTTCAGAGAGGCCTGGAGAGACTTACATGAACTGATGCTGAGTGAAGTGAGCAGAACCAGGAGATCATGATTCACAGCAACAAAAATACTATATGATACTCAATTCTGATGGACATGGCTCTCTTCAACAATGAAATGTTTCAAACCAGTTCCAATTGTTCAGTGAAGAAAGCCATATACACCCAGAAAGGGATGTGAAATGTGGACCACAACATAATATTTTCATGCTCTATATTGATGTTTGCTTGCATTGTGTTTCCTTTTTATGATTCTTCTTTCTTGTAGATATGATTGTTTTTGCACAGCAAGATAAGTATGGAAATATGTATACATATATACAATTTGTCAAGTATTTTTTTTAAATTTTATTTTATTTGCAAAACATATGTATGGGTAATTTTTCAAAATTAACCCTTACATAGCTTTCTGTTACGGATTTTTCCCCCCAATTCCCCAACCCTCCCCTAGATGGCAGGATATCCACTATGTGTTAATTATGTTAAAATATTTCGCAAATCAAATATACGTATACATATTTCCAAACTTATCATTGTTGTGCAAGAAAAATTGTATCTAAACAGAAGACATATCAGATAAAGGAAACACAATGTAAGCAAATTTCAATCAAAAGTATGAGAATGTTATGTTGTGGTTTGCTTTTCACATCCCTCTCTCTGGGTGTATATGGCTTTCTTCACTGAACAATTGGAACTGGTTTGAAACATTTCGTTGTTGAAGAGAGCCATGTCCATCAGAATTAATCGTCATATGCTATTGTTGTTGCCGTGTATGATGATCTCCTGGTTCTGCTCATTTCACTCTGCATCAGTTCATGCAAGTCTCTCCAGGTCTCTATTAAATCATCCTGCTGGTAGTTTCTTACAGAACAATAACATTCCATAATATTCATATACCATAATTTGTTCAGCCATTCTCCAATTGAAGGGCATCTATTCAGTTTCCAGTTTCTAGCCACTACAAAAAGGGCTGCCACAAACATTCTTGCACATGTGGGGCCCTTTCCTTCCTTTATGATTTCTTTGGACAATAAGCCCAATAGAAATGCTGCTGGGTCAAAGGGTATGCACAGTTTGATAACTTTTTTTTTTTTTGCTTTTTACTGAGGCAATTGGGATAAAGTGACTTGCCCAGGGTCACACAGCCAGGAAGTGTCTGAGATCAGATATGAACTCAGGTCCTCCTGACTTCAGGGCTGGTGCTCTAACCACTGCACCACCTAGCTGCCCCAGTTTGATATGTTTTTGAACATAGTTCCAAATTGCTCTCCAGAATGGTTGGATCCGTTCACAGTTCCACCAACAATGTATCAGTGTCCCAGTTTTCCCACATCCCCTCCAACATTCATCGTTATCTTTTGCTGTCATTTTAGCCAATCTGACAGGTGTGTAGTGGTATCTCAGAGTTGTCTTAATTTGCATTTCTCTGATCAATAGTGATTTTGAGCACCTTTTCATATGACTACAAATAGTTTTAATTTCATCCTCTGAAAATTGTCTGTTCATATCCTTTGACCATTTATCATTTGGAGAATGGCTTGAATTTTTATAAATATGAGACAATTCTGTATATATTTTAGAGGTGAGACCTTTATCAAAACCCTTAAATGTAAAGATGATTTCCCAATTTATTGCTTCCCTCCTAATCTTGATTGCATTGGTTTTGTTTGTACAAAAACTTTTTAACTTAATATAGTCAAAGTTATCTATCTGGTTTTCAATTAAGAGTTCTAGTTCTTCTTTGGACATAAATTTATTACATCTCCATAGTTCTGAGAGGTAAACTATATTGTGTTCCTCTAATTTACTTATAGTATCACTCTTTATATCCAGATCATGAACCTATTTAGATCTTATCTTGGTATGTGGTATTAGATGTGGGTCAAGCCCTAATTTATTCCACACTAGTTTCCAGTTTTCCCATCAGTGACCACTTATCCCACAAGCTGGGGTCTTTGGGTTTATCAAAGACTAAATTGCTATAGTTATTGCATAGTTTATCTTGTGATTCTATCCTATTCCAGTGATCGACTACTCTATTTCTTAGCCAGTACCAAATGGTTTTGAGGACCGCTGCTTTGTTATATACTTTTAGATCTGGTAAAGCAAGTCCACCATTATCAGCCTTTTTTCTCATTAATTCCCTTGAAACTCTTGACCTTTTCTTCTTCCAAATGAATTTTGCTACTATTTTTTCTAGATCTGTAAGATAATTTCTTGGGAGTTTGATTAGTATGGCACTAAATAAGTAAATTAGTTTGGGCAGTATTGTCACTTTTATTATATTCTCTTGGCCTACCCATGAGCACCTAATGTTTTTCCAAGTGACTAGGTCTGATTTTATTTGTGTGGAGAGTGTTTTTTAGTTTAGTTCATATAGTTCCTGACTTTTCCTTGGCAGATAAATTCCCAAATATTTTATAGTAACAAGAGTTATTTTGAATGGAATTTCTTTTTGTATCTCTTCCTGTTGAACTTTATTGGTAATATATAAAAATGCTGATCATTTATGTGGATTCATTTTGCATCCTGAAACTTTACTAAAGTTGTGAATTGTTTCTAGTAGTTTTTCAGTTGAGTCTTTAGGGTTCTCTACGTATATCATCATGTCATCTGCAAAGAGTGTTAGTTTGGTTTCCTCATTACCTACTCAAATTCCTTTAAACTCTTTTTCTTCTCTTACAGCCAAAGCTAACATTTCTAAGACAATATTAAATAATAAGGGTGACAGTGTACAGCCTTGTTTCACTCCTGATCTTATTGGGAATGGTTCTAGTTTGACTCCATTACATATGATGCTTGCTGAAGGTTATAAGTAGATACTACTAATCATTTTAAGGAAAAGCCCATTTATTCCTATACTCTCCAGTGTTTTTAATAGGAATGGGTGTTGGATTTTATCAAAGGCTTTTTCTGCATCTATTGAGATAATCATATATTTTTTTTTATTAATTTGGTTATTAAGATAATTGATTATGCTAATAGTTTTCCTAATATTGAACCAGCCCTGCATTCCTGGTATAAATCCTACTTGGTCATGATGTATTATCCTGGGGATGACTTTCT
>JAJPUD010026872.1:0-16082 GCA_023553655.1 Myrmecobius fasciatus
CTTTGTTTCTTCTTTTTTTTTTCTTATCATGGTCTTTCAGGTAATGTAATAACTATCTCTCCTGGATCTATTTTCCAAGTTGATTGTGTTTCCAATGAGACATTTTACATTATCTCCTATATTTTCATGTTTTCAATTTTGTTTGACTGATCCTTGATATCTCTTAGACTCATTACCTTACCCTTTTCTGAATGTAATTTTTAAGAAATTTGTTTCTTCTTAGCTTTTTGTGTCTCCTTTTCCTTTCGACAGTTCTTTTTAAGTCGTTTTTTCAGTAGATGTTTTTCCTCCTTATTTGTTCAATTGTATTTTTTAAGGAACTGTTTTCTTAATTCAATTTTAATGTATCCTATTTCAGGCTGTTGACTTTTTCTTGCATAAGTCTCATTTCTTTTCAAATTTTTTTCTTCTTCCTCCAAATTTATTTTTATAATCATTTTAAAGTTTTTCCAAGAAGGCTTTTTGGATTTGAGACCAATTCATATTCCCTTGAAGAGATGCATGTCAGTATTTTATCATTTTTGACCTCTTCTGAATTTTGATTTTGATACTCCCCTTTGGCACAGTAGGTTGCTATGCTTTCTTTTTTGTTGTTGTTCATTTTTTCACTCTGTTTCATGACTTTTAAAGTGGATCTCTGCTCCTCTGGCACACAGAGTACTGTCCCCAAAGCTTATTGCACCAGCATTGTGGTGACTGATTTTTTTTTTTTTTTTTTTTTTGTGCTGGAGTTTCCAAGGCTTACAGCTTGTCTACTGTACTTGGTTTGCTTGGCCCATTCATTCCTGTCATGCTTGGGGATCAATGGCTGGCAGTTTGACTTCTGCAACGGAGCTAAAGGCCTCACAACTAGCCTATTGTACCACTAGTTTACTGACTCAGGACTAGGTTGGGGGTTTGGTTGCTGATCTGTGCTGTGTCTAAAAGCCTCCTTCTAATTTGTTCTGATACTATTTGCATTGGGCCAGGCTTCCTTTTACCCAAGTTAGACAAATCATTACTGAAATCCTACTAAGTTATCTTAAACTGGAATATTGTTTTGCTCTTTTTGTGGATTCTGTTACTTCAGAGTTTTTAGAGGCTTGATTTAATGTTATTTCTGAGGGAAACTGGAGAGCGCTCAGGTAACTTTCTGGCTTCTCTCTGCCATCTTGGCCCAACTTTGTGGATTTTCTAAATGGAATTCATGACCAAGTATAGGCTAGATAAGATAGCTATGAGATCCCTTCAGTTTCTTAATTACTATATTTCTGTGAGACTTGGCTCTCAAACTAACTAGCCGTGTGACATTAGCCAAACTGCTAAATTTTCTTTAATAAAGTTCCAGACAGACATTCTTTGGTATTGAATACATTGCTTTATTCTTAGTATAACATTAATTTAAGGAATAAAGAATAAGACATCTAAAGCACATATTCTGTCATTTTTTAAACTTAAACATTCCTCAGATAGTTTACAGTGTATCACCAGTCCAAGATTTCTAAGAAAGTTTTGATTTAACTTTCTAAATTTCATTCATGAGTGGAAAAAGAAGTGTAGATGATTCAACACAGTTCCAGTATCTCATACCATCCAGTAATACTGTGCTTTAGGTAAGACATTGTGAACTCTGATTGGAACTCTTCTATTGCCTTAATTTGGGATCTGGTATTTTCCCATTTTTGATTACATCAATGATAGGCACCTCCAACTGTAGCTCACCATGACAAGTAAATCACTTGTAAAGCAGCATGATGTCTCTCAATAATAGGACCCAGCAAGACTTATCACAATCCTTTTCAGGATTTTGTTTATTGTGTTATTGTCTATTGAGCCTCTTTTTATGGCTATCAGTAATTCTATTAAATACATTCTCTCTAGCTGAATAATCAATGTTCTACCATTCTACATGTTAGGAAGAGAGAAAAAAAATAAGAGGATGCTATAGTTGGTATCTTTCTTTTCCTTTAAGATTCAACACACCTTACCCTCAATCTAACATTCAATTAAAAATCCCTTTTCCTTTATTAAACTTACTTTTATATTATGCTTTTTTGATCATGTTCTACCTAATAGTTTACTTATAAGTCATACTTATAATGTTGTCAATTTCATAGCCCCTTTGGAAGAGAGGAGAAGGGAGAAAGTTATTGAAATAGTAATCTGATGCACATGATAGGACTTTAATATTGAAGTTCATTGAATTAAATCATATTGATTACCACATGCAATGATACTTCAGTACTCATTGTTTCTTTTATCCTTATTTTTTTTATTAAAGCCTTTATATTTTAAAAAATATATGCATGTGGAGCACCAGCCCTGAAGTCAGGAGGACCTGAGTTCAAATCTGGTCTCATACACTTAACGTTCCCTAGCTGTGTGACCTGGGCAAGTCACCTAACCTCAATTGCCTCAGCAAAAAGCAAAACAAAAACAAAAACAAAAACAAAAAAAAACATAAAAACAAACAAAAAAACAAACCAAAAAAAACATACACATGAATAATTTTCAACATTCAGCCTTGCCAAACCTTGTGTTCCAATTTTTTTTTCTTCTCTTCCCCTCATTCCCTCCCCTAGACAGCAAGTAATCCAATATATATTAAACATGTGCAATTCTTCAGTACATATTTCCACAATTATGTTGCACAAGAAAAATCAGATCAAAAAGGAAAAACATAAAGAAGAAAACAAATTACAAGAAAACAACAACAAAAAGAGTAAAAATACTTTGTTATGTTCTACATTTAGTTCCCACAGTCTTCTCTCTGGTACAGTTGGCTCTCTTCATTACAAGATGATTGGAACTAGCTTGAATCATCTCATTGCTGAAAAGATCCATGTGCATTAGAACTGATCTTTATAAAATCTTACTGTTGCCATGTACAGTGATCTGGTTCTGTTCACTTCACTCACCATCAATTCATGTAAGCCTCCCCAGGCCTCTCTGAAATCATCCTGCTGATATTTCTTATAGAACAACAATATTCCATAACATTAGTATACCATAACTTATTCAGCCATTCTCCAACTGATAGGCATCCACTCAGGTTCCAGTTTTTTGCCACTATAAAAAGGGCTGTCATAAACATTTTTGTATATGTGAGTTCCTTTCCCTTTTTTATGATCTCTTTGGGATACAAAACCAGTAGAAACACTGCTGGAGTGAAGGGTTGGGTTAATTGTTGTCCCTTTGGGCATAGTTCCAAATTGCTCTCCAGAATGATTGGATCAATTCACAACTCCACCAACAATGTATTAGTGTCCCCGTTTTCCCACATCTCCTCCAACATTTATCATTATCTTTTCATGTCATCTTAGCCAATCTGAGAGTTGTGTAGTGGTACCTCAGAGTTGTCTTAATTTGCATTTCTCTAATCAATAGTGATTTAGAGCAACATTCCATATGAATAGAAATGGTTTCAATTTCTTCATCTGGAAATTGTCTGTTCATGTCCTTTGACCACTTATCAATTGGAGAATGGCTTGCTCAGTATTCATTGTTAATTGATTCCAGAAGGCATAGTGAATGGTGAAAACAAATAGTATCAAATGTTTTTTGTTTTGTTTTTTTTTTTTTTTTCCAAAAGGAGTACATCTGTAGTTATAAATGGAGCTTCCAGCTCCAGAGAAATAAGCCAGTCCAGACCAGCTCTGTTGGGATCCTCTTTTTGATCCTACTCACTTTCTGAGTAATCTCTTTATATTCCTCTTCATACACTATATCACAGAAACCTTCTTGGGGGTAAGGATGATGGGGGATTGAATGTAGAGGTGGAAACTATGGTCCCACAATCTCTGCTATCCAAGACTCTGGCCACCACCTGGGTATCAGATCTGCCAGGAGTCCTGGGTTCTCTGCTGCCATCATGGACTGCTTAGACCTGGGCTCCTGCCACTGCTTGAACTATCTCTACTGCTCTTGCTTCTTGTCCTGCTGAGCATGCTAGCCATTCTGTGCCTGTTCTAGTACTACTGTTTTTGGAGGGGGGCAACTATATGCTGCAAAAACTATCCCATGACATGCCTGCCAATTACATTAGCACTGTGGACTACAATTTGACAGTACTGCACCCACAGTCTTTGCTAGAGAAGAACTGTCCATGGCTGAGGTAAATAGCAAAAGCAGCAAGCAGCAGGAGCAGGGCAGTATACAGGGCCAAATTAATATCCCTACATCTCTACCAAGACAACAGCCAAGAGCAACCCATGCTAAACAAAGGTCAAGTATAGAAGCTTTTTTTTTCCCTTATGGAAATGAGTTGAATACTGAATTCATTGAGTTTCAATGAAGATGAGTGTCAAGATACTATTGTGTGTATATGTAAATATATGAATATGTATGCATTGTGTATGTATATGTATTTATGCATACACACACACACACACACACACACACACACACATATATATATATATTATATTAAGGTATGTGTGTGTTCTCATCCTATTGTGCTCAGGGCCAATCTTTCATTCAACAAATAAAAGGAAAAATTTTAGAATGCTTTAGATAGTATCTACTCCTGTGGTTTTCTTTTTCTTTTTTTTTTAAGCTTTTTATTTGTATAACATATGTATGGGTAGTTCCCCAACATTGATCTTTACAAAGCTTTCCAATACAAATTTTACCCCCAGTCCCTTCCCCTCCCCTAGATGGCAGGAAGTTGTGGTTTTATTTTTCAATTGGAAGAAAGTGAAGTAAACAGAATAATGCACTGGGTGATGCTAATAACACCCAATTCACCTCAGTGTCTTCATTGTTCAAATTCACATTTTTTTTTCTAGACTTACCCTTTCTCACTGCTGATAGTCTGCAACTGAATGTAGCTTTTGCTAGTAAATTTATCAGCAAGGTAGCATTAGGGAGTGATGTATAGTGCTAGATTAATTCCCTACACAAATATGCTTTGAATGACTGCAGTGTTTCATTATATATCTTAAAAGCCATATTACTTTTTACATTCTAAATACTTACTATGTCTGGAGAATTAAATCCTCAGTGACAATATATAATACCTCCTATACAGAGGAACATCAAATTCATGATCCAATTGCTATCAAAAGATGTCACTGATATTTATAGCTTGGAGACAAAACTTTACTCGGGTATTTCTAAATTTTTGACCAGGAAGAAAAATAAACTTCAGATCATAATATGGTTCAATGCAAATAGGTTTTGTTTCTCCTCATATTGACTTGAGGCATGTGTGTAAATACATATACAAACACATGAATGAATAAACATACACGCTATATATAATATATACCATATATGCATGTATGATATGTTTATCCCTATGTACATACACTCATCTCTATGTATATGTATATGTATACACATACATACACATGTGGTTTAAATAGCAACAGTTTTTTGACTCCAGGTAAAGGAATTAACAGCTTGTAGGAGAACTAATCCAAATATAACTCACTTGACCTGTTTTGACATCAGATGTCTGGAACAATTCACCCTGTATTTAATGAATGGAGATTTAGATTCTATGTACATTGGTCTTGCATAAAACTTTTATTTCTATTGATTTCTAGTTATGGATACAGAAAGACAAGGAAGATTTTTTTTTAAAGACAGACATCAAAGGGAATGGGAGAGCTCATATGAAACCTTCAGAGGGGATACCATAAACTTCCTCATCCCCTATGATAAACTGAGCTTACTTACTATAATTATTTTTCCAAGAAGCTGTAGCACATGTGGCAGCTATACCTTGATAAAGCTATCTCAACAGATGGGCTAAATGAGAGTAAAGGTAAACAACAAGTCTCAAAACCATTGGTGAATTAGGGGGATGTCTACCTCCAAGCATTTGAAGACATTTCCCTGGAGAATAGAAGCAAGAGAACAATTTGTTTTTACCAGTCATGAAGATGGCAGAAGCAGGTGTTGTAGAGTGCTTAGAGGTTGGTCGGGTCATCCACTGCACAGCTACCATTACCAGTCATCCTGATTTTTGTCTTGCCACTAGATTTCAGTGACTGGAACAGAGAATGATGGCGAAAATTACTTGTGCAATTGCTAAATCCAATTCATAAATATCACCCCCTAATGTCACTTGTCCTATTTGAAAATGAAGGCAAAACCACAACAATCTAAAAGGAGTAACATCCTGATGTTACTAATTTCTTCAAAATGGATAGGAAACTCCAAAATTTTGGATAATTAGCACAATGACCACTCAAATACCATATGCAGCCCTTAAGGGCCCAATAAAGTAGGGTTCTTTGTGACCTTATTTGGGAGAAGGAAATTGGAGCAGATGAAATGGGATATTGTTGTAAAATATTACCTAAAAGTGCAGAATTTTCATCTGAAACTGATTCTAGAGTTATGGCATAATTCTTGAATATACATAAAGATAGTCTCATTATATGAATTTACATTTTCAAATGACTTTACACTTTGCCAAACACTTTCATAAGTAATATTTCTGAACATTGTGCTTCTGAAGTATGTGAGAGTCATGGTTCATAGTTTGAAAGAATTGAAAGAGATTCTTTTATAGTCACAAAAGATTTTATTGATGCCATGGAAAATGGATTGAAGAGTCCAGCAATTAAAGAAAGTTTGGGAGGGTTTTATATTCTGAAAATTTGGGACTTCAGTTTTCTGCTAACAGCTTACATTTACAAATGTAAAAGAAAGATAAAGAAGGAGCTTGATTTCTTTTAGCAAGCTATTGTTATTTAGGGAAGGAGATAGATAAGAAATCAGGATGTAACTCTGGATTTTAAGGGAGACAAGTAAGGAACAACAGAGTAGAGGTTTTATTGCTCTACATTCCTTAGGTAGATAATGCAGTTTTGAGTAGACCTTAGGCTCTAACTCATCAGTTTGATGTAGGCAAGACTAGGGCTTCATAAGCTTCCTAGGTTGAGAGGATGGTATAACTTCTTGGAATATATATGTAAGTCACCTCAGGTGCCAATCCAGGCTCTTGTATTTTCCTTTCATTTTCACTGCATATATGTCTGTAGTTGTAAGTTTTAGTTTTGAGCAATCTGCTCACTACCAATAGACTTTCAAATTATATCCCCTTTAATTTTTTTAAACAAGTTTCTTTCCAGAGTTTTTAATCTAAGGGAATGATTTAAGCATATCATAATTCATAGCTTAGCTCTTGCCCCCATTTCACTGAAATTCCAAACTTTTTTTTTTCTAATATCATGTAACTCATGCATAAGCAGATTAAATGGATTATTTACTAAAAGGAAAATGACATTGACAATGTCCTCTTTAAAATTCCTGAGTACTAAGCAACCTGTAGCTGCTAAGGGAGTTTGAAATAGCAACTATTTGCAATTGCTCTGTACTTGGCATATCCATCCAAGCCCAAAAAATGAATTGCTTAGGCATTGTTCCTCCCACCTCCTCCTTTCAGAAAACTTTGGTCTTAGAGGATGTTCAATGTCCTTTTTGACAACTGCCAGAGAAACTCAGGCAAGATATCTCAAAGACTAGTCTAAAATGCTCAGGTCTTCTCTCACAAGTCTTTGAAGTAGTTCTTAAGTGTCCTTTTCTAAATGGTGACAGTCCCACCAAGAGTTGCTGTGTTAAATTTCTTGAGTAATTCATTTCCATAGTTCTTACTTTTCTCAAGATACCTTGATATAGGAGGAAAAATAACTGAGGTGAACGGTAAAGGCAAGGGGAGAGAGTACTTTAATCCTTATAACAGCATAGATTTATAGATGTAAGGAACCTAAGAGATCATCTAATGGACTAATGGACCCCCTTATTTTATATATGAGAAAACTGAGGCTCCTGGAGATTTTCATACTTTCAAATCTATTAGATAAGCATTTTTATAAAGATTTTTCAAGTAAATGGACCAAGGATCAGAGAATATAAATTATTGCTTAAGGTCATAAGCTGTATTTCTTCTCTCTCTCTCTCTCTCTCTCTCTCTTTCTTTTTTTTTTTCTTTTTCCTGACAAGACTGGGACTTGGACCCAGATTTCCAGGAAAATGTTCTTTCCATTATGTCACACAATGTTGTACCGAGTTTTGAGTTAGTGTGATTAACAGAAAGAGAAATTCCAAATTATTTTTAAATACCCCATTCTCCTCCCTACTCTATCTTTTCTGTCTCCATGTAAACTTAAATCACAATCAAAGAAGAAAACAAATGAGATTGTGAAAGCAAAGCTCATATATTGAGTGGGAGGAAAATTGTAAAAGAAGAAAATGAAAGACAACAGAAAAGTACCTTCTTTAAAATAAAAATAAAAAAAAACTTTCCTTTCTGACTTATGATATTTATTAAATTCATTTGTTATCTAGCCTTTTCATTTAGCAATTCTGTAAAATGTGATGGAAAGAAATTGTCATTCAAGTAATTCTGATCTAGCCCAATCACATGTAAAAAAAGGTAGCTAATATTATTTTCTTCCATTCATGTCTTAAGGACATGTTAAACTGAAAGTTCCTTCAATGAGAAGGCTACAGCTTTATGCTATTGTGAAATGGATAAGGATAAAAATTAAAACATCAGACAATTGAAGTAGGAAACTCTATAGGATTAGAGGAAAGGAGGTTCTAAAAAAGAACCTGAGGAAATGAAAGCTCAAGGGAGATCATTTATTTCTATCTCTGGTTTTATGTGATCTTTTCATTCTGATGGAAGATGTAGAGCTTGCAGGAGTTACTACTATTGTATTATTATCAAAATAAGACACTAATGACACTCCTAGATTGAAAATTCAGGCCCTGACACACCCACCTAAGTCTTTTCTTTTTATAATGTAAAGAGCTATGCTTATACTGAATTAATGCCATGGCAACTTTGTGCTACTTTTCTCACATTTAGCTGGTAGATTGCTCTACCCCAAAACAAAATAAAATGAAACAAAACAAACAAACAAAAAACTTCTAAACAAAATGCAGAAGTAAACTCAGGGAATATTAACCTTTCAAATATTTTGTAACATAATTTTCTAAACATAATTAGTAATCATTGACAAATAGATAGGAATAATTTAAATAAAATGTCTATTTTAATAGAAACATTTATAACATTAGAGCCCTGCTATGTCCACTTCCCTGTATATAAAACTAGACTTCTTCCTATCTTCATATTAAATAGATGAAAATTTTCAAAAATCTAATTTAGCTCTGAGTTACTGGCAGACAATGGACCTACAGCTTCCTTGATCTAATCAGCTCAGCAAGCCAGCTACAGATGGGCCTCTATCACCTCCTGTCAGGGAGTACATTAACATTGTCAGCCCCTGATATCCAATTTAATTAACGCAATCACAGCCAAACAATAAGAGGTTTAGATGTCCTGGGTATCTTTTTTATTTTTATTTTTAAAGTGCATGAGGAAGCATTTGGCCTCCTCATAGTACGGGTGGCCTTATGGTTAACTTTCGAAAGGAAATAGAAAACATAATATGTGCAACACAAAGCCAGCAACTATCTGGGCAGTATTTTTTTTTTTGTCTTCTTTTACATTAGAAAACTTATCTGCTTACTAAAAAGAAAGAGGTTTTTTGCCCTTGGTAATCTAGACTCCATTGCTTGGAAACTTATTTCTGCTCATAGGAGCAAGAGAATATTACAAAGATTCTCACTTTACTGACAACAGATACCACTTCCACCCTCACCCCCAACTCCCTTCCCATGCACACACACACACACACACACACACACACACACACACACAGTTTTTTTATTTATTTATTTTTTTCCTTTTCTGGGCTCCCTTTTAAAATGTTTGAAAGCTTAAAGTAATTACTCACTTATTTAATCTTGACAAGGTTTCATATTAAACAATCACTAAAGTCCTATTTAACTTTTTCTGGGTTCATTTATTCAGTTTGTTTTATAAAATCATTTTAGATGCTAAGATGTACATGTGGACATTAACAGCAAAATCTTGTAGCTAAAAAAATGCAGAAGTAATCAGTTTTTAATTGTCTGTTTAGACTTTAAATATATTCAGCTCTGAATAATGATCATAAATAATCATGCCTTATGCATTATAAATGACAAATGAATGTTTATTTTTAATGTTGGATTCTGATCAGTGTGTATAAGATTACTTTAAACATATGAGATATGTGAAATTTGCTCAGTTTAGGGGGCTCTTGATATATGAATTTCTTTACCCTATGCAAACACCACATGACATAATCCATGAGAATTAGGGTGTTGACTGAAGCAAGAAAAGTTAATTGTAATTTACTCAGTTAAACATCCAGTAAACATAAGAAGCAAAGCTTGAACCCACGAATGAACCCAAGAAGAAACCTCCCCACATACCCATCCATTTATCTCAGTGCATATTCTCTTTTTTAAAATATATATATATGTGTGTATGTACATACATACATATATATACATATATATGTATATATATGTATATATATATATATATATATATATATATATACACACAGACACACACACACACATAGTAGTTGTCAATGAGAAGAAATGGCACAGTGGATAGAAAATCGGTCTTTAAAAAGTAAAGTATTTATTAACCAAAATGAAGTTATTCTTCTTATAATTATTGTTATTATCATTGACTAAAGTCTGCTAAAGTTTACCTCACTGTGAAAAAGAAAATCTAAACGAAAAAATGAATTTCTTTCAATTTTTTAATCAGGTTTATAATTATTTATATGCTACATACTTTATTTTAATCCTTTGGTTTCTTCACTGTATGCATAATCCCTCCCCAATAACAAAATGAAAACATAAACATATCAACAAAATTAACTCATCTTCCAATGTATGTAGTATTCATTATACATACTTGTCCTCTCTTTTATTGAAAAGAGAGTGGAGGGAAACATTTTACCTGTTGGGAGTATACTTAGTCATTAAAATCAAATTACTGAAAGTTCAGTTTTCTTTTATATTTGTTGTTGTTTTTGTTTCTAGTCATTCTTTCTGTTCTTATCCTCATTCTGACGACAACCCTTTTAACTAGTTCATAGATGCCTTCCTATGTTTTTTTTTTTCTGACTTTCCCTTGTTTGATATCTTTTAGAGCACTAGATGCTATATATAGTAGTCCATTACATTTCAATACATTCACCCAATGATCTTATATGGTTAGGAATTATAAAAAAGGAAACCATAAGAAGAATTACAATGGCAAATAGCTCAAAAAAAAAGAAAAGTTACATAATGGGTATAAGCAGATAAGAAAATATTATCAACAATGAAATGATAATGAATAAATGTCATAAAAGACATCAGGGAGGATGAAGAGAGATGAAAGAATCCTCTGGTAGTAGTGACTTAATGGGCAAGTCAAGTAGTGAATTATCTTTGTAAGATTAAAGCAGATAGAATAAGGCATCCAACATCTTGGACAGGCACTCTATCAAAGGATACTGACAAATAATAGATAAGTATAATAGAGAATATGAGGCAGGGCTATAATATGCACTAATGGCAGGAATATAAACATCAATGTCATCATTGTTTCATGAAAGAATCAACCTAAGTACTGTAGAATCCTAGTAAGGGTTGGAATGCATATTTTTAGTGACTTCTTTACAAATAAGGCTAGGTTGAGAAACTAAGGAAGAAATGATATATAATGAAAATTGCCCTTATATTTAGGATGCTGGTGTAAATATTATTAAATTTTTATGAAAAAATGACTGATTTTTTGGGGAGAGGGGCAACTTTGGAAAGCCTTCCCCAATTATGAAATCTGACTTGAGTATTGCTTCAACAGATTTTCCATTGGACAGCTATGTTTATGCAAGGTCATTATGGAATACCACCACAACCTTTTATATACCCACATTATTTCTACCATGATTGTAGACAACTTCAAAATTTTAGCTATCATTTTTTCTCCCCCTCCAATTAATTTTGTTTAAAAGGGCCATGTTTAATTATCAGGTAAAAAAAAAATTAAAAAAAAATAGAAGTGCTTAGCAGGTAACATTTTGTGAGGAATATCTAGAAATTGGTAGAAATGAGATTCATTACTAATGGTATCTCTCATTTGGGGATTGAGCTTTAGAATATATATAATAGCATAATACACATAGTAAAAAGTCAGAGGACAATTTGGGCTACTATCTTAATTTCCTAAAATGACCTTTCTATTTCATACATACATATATATTTATAAGTATAATGTGTGTATGTGTTTTATGCAGTTAACTGATTTAGAAATATCAAAATCTCTTTATGATCATTTCCCATGTAAACTAAATGGAATGGCATTATCATGGATTTTGAAAGTGCCAGTGATGTCAGTGTTATACTTAGCTTAGCCTATTTATGAATAATTTTAAATACCCCATAAATCCTATTATATAATAAAATTATTTTCAATAAAATCCAGTCAGTGAAAATGCTATGTTAGTAAATTATGTATATGTATGTGTGTTTATATATAAAATCACAACAATTTTTTGAAAGAAAAACACCACAAAAAATAGAAGAAAATGAGTTGTACTTTTCAAATACATTAATTGATCAATTATTTTTTTTTAGTTCCAGGAACCAAGATGGCAGAGTAAGCAGTAAATAATCTTAACTCTCCCCTGGTTATACCTAAACAACCAAACAAATAATGCACCAGTAGAACCAACAAGATGACAGGGTGATTTATTGTTATTATTATTAGTTTAAGAAACTTGAAAGATAGATAGGAAAGGTCTGTTGCTCTTGGGTAAGGGGGGAGTGCAGTCCAAGACAGAAAGTATGGCAGTTAGCCCAACCTCAGCAAAAAAAAAGGAAGATCTTGAATCCCAGTAAAGTAGAACAGGCAAACACTAACAACAAGATTCCACACATTGGTCAGCATAGTTATGGGAATGTTCAGACTCCAGTTCCAAGAATCACCATGTGCTTCATTCAGCATAAAGCAGGTAGCTTCCAGCGATCAGACCACCATGTGCTTTAATGCACATGGAAAAACACAGAAACACCACACTGGCTTCATTATATGCCACACACTAACACTAGGACTCCAACTAAGCACCAGGTAAGGTGCCAAATCTCTGTGATCTCAGTAGCACCAGTCACCCCACTCTCCACATACTGCAGCACAAACATGTGAGTCTTCTGCGGACCTCAGAGCTATGTCTATACAGCATGAGGTACACAACTAGTACCTGCAGTTCCTGACACAAGAAGCCTGGGACAGTGACTCTTCCACCCTGGAGGCAGACAGGGTATAAATGAAAGAAAAAAGCACAAAAAAGATAAGCAAATAAACAACAAAATCTGACTAAATTAGTTATGTGATGATAGGAAAGATCAAGACAAACTCACAAGAGGTCAAAAATGTCAAAACATCTGTGGACAAAAACCCAAAGAAAAACATATAAGTGGACATAAGTCCAGGAAAGGACTTGTCAAGATCTCAAAAAAGGATTTTAAAATCATATAAGACAGGTAGAAGGAAAATTGGGGAAAG
The DNA here is from genome assembly GCA_023553655.1 of Myrmecobius fasciatus. NCBI lineage: Eukaryota > Metazoa > Chordata > Mammalia > Dasyuromorphia > Myrmecobiidae > Myrmecobius > Myrmecobius fasciatus. The sequence continues at coordinate 13,400 of JAJPUD010026872.1, forward strand.
AAATGAGAGTGATACAAGAGAATTAGGAAAAAAGGGCCAACAGCTTGGAGAAAGAAAATTGGAAAAGTAGAATTGGCTAAATAGAAAAGGAGATAAAAATTTCACAGAATCCCTTTAAATATTAGAATAAGTCAAGTTGAAGTTAATGACTGTGAGATATTAGAAATCAATCAAACAAATTCAAAACAATGAACAAATAGTAGAAAATGTAAAATGCCTCACACACACACACACACACACACACACACACAAGATAAAGAAAAAACAACTGACTTACAAAATAGATACAGGAGGGACAGTATCAGAATCATTGGACTACCTGAAAGCCATAAGCAAAAAAAGAACTTGGACAAGCATCCTTCAAGAAAGGATAATTTTTTTTCTGATGTCCTGAAACCAGAGAGTAAAATAGGCATTGAAAGAATCAACTGTTCATCTCAGGAGAGAGATAAAAATAAAAAGTCCAAGGAACATTATAACCAAATTTCAGATCTACCAGGTAAAGGAAAAAATACTGCAAGCAACCAGAAAGAAAAAATTCAAATATCAAGGAGCAACAGTCAGAATGACACAGGATTTAACAGCTGCAAAATTAAAGGATTAGACATCACAGAACATGATATTCTGGAAAGCAAAGGAGCTAGGACTATAGCAGACATTTCTGGGGATGGAATCAAGATGACAGAGTAAAGCCAGGAAGCTACCTGCTCAAGCTCTTCTAGTTTCCCTTGAAAACCACATGAAAGTAAATCTCTGAACAGATTCTGACAGAAAAAAACAAACAAACAAAAAAAAAACCTCTCTCCAGCTCAAGATATATTGGAAAAATTCAAGAAAGTTCAGCCTCACCAGAGTGAAAGGAGTCGTCAACCCAGCTCAAATAGACTCTGAGAAAGCCAAGGCTCTTAAATATATCAGATCAGCAACTAAGATACTCATTCCTGGCTCTTTAGCAGAGCAAACTAGTGGAATGGCAACTGGTATCAGCTCAGTAGGCCAATTCTGGGAAACCAGGTTATTTCTTGGAAAGAGAAGGCAAAGCTACTCCCTAAAAACACAAGGGATCCCTGTATTCAAAGCCAAGACTCAGAGCTGCAGAGGTAACTTGGGACAATGCACTCTTCACCCCAGGAGCACAGCTAAACCATAAAAGTAAAAAAAAAAAAAAAAAAAAAAAAGAGGAAATACCAAGAGAAAAGGAAAGACACTGAGTAATTGAAAAGAACCTTAAGTGTAGAAAATTACTATGGTGACACGGCAGTCCAAAACACCAACTCAGATGAGGACAAAATGTCCACAGAGGATATCTCAAAGAGTGATATGAATTGTTCTCAAGCCCAAAGAGGCTTCTTGTAAGTGCTCTTAAAAAAAGAAAAGAAAAAAAAAAACCTTTAAAAGGCAAATAAGAGAGATAGAAGAAAAAATGGGAAAGGAAGTGAGAGGTATGCATGAAGAGTCAATGGCTTGGGTGGAGCCATGGTGGCAGAGATCAGACAGGACTCTTTGTAACCTCCTCTAACCTCCCCTCAAATCAACAACATATGAAGCCTCTAGACTGATTCTGAAGCAAAAAAATCCACACGATCTGGAGAACAACACAATTCTAGAAGAAGATACTCTGGAAGAACCTCAAAACAGGTCTGTTTTAATTGGGCAGGGGGTGGTCTACTGAACCCAGACAGAAGCGCAGGGAGACTGGGGCAGGGAGCTGGAAGGTGGAACAGGAGTCGGAACAGGAGTGGGAGCGTTGTGCTTTTCACACACCTGGGAGTCTTCTTCGGGCCTCTTGGAACAATTTGTCCTGATTGTGGGCAGGTTGTTTGGAGGGTCTGCCTTTGGAGGGGGATATATTGTGAACCACTGAACCCCTGATGAGCATCGTAACTAGCTGCCATTACACAGCACCTTAAAGCAATCAATCAAACAACAGGACTGATAAGCACCAGAAATAATTCAATCAGCGGAGCTGCCCAGTACCTGAAATAATTCAATCAGCAGAATCCCCCAGGGTGAACTAAAGCAGAACTGCCCAGCACCTGACATAATTCAATCAGCAGAACTGCCCAGTTACTGAAATAACTCAATCAGCAGAACTGCCCCAGGGCAAATTAAAGCAGATGTCCCACCTTTGCCCTAAACATTTAAAAAAAATGAATAAAAAATCAAAAAGAGCTCTCACCATAGACAACTTTTATGGAGAGAGGGAAGAACAGACCTCAAATCCTGACGTCCCTAAAGGTAAAGCAACTCCAGAAAAAGCCCCAAAGAGAGACATAAATTGGTCTCCATGTCACAAGGCTTTCTTTGAAGATTGCATAAAAAATCTTAAAAGAGAGTTAGAAGAAACATGGGGAAACCAAATGAGATCACTCCAAAATAAAATAGAAAAAATGGAAAAAGAATGCAATGAACAAAAAGATGTAATTGGTCAATTGCAAAAGGAACTAAAAACAGTAACTGAAGAAAATAAGACATTAAAAATTAGAATCGAACAATTGGAAATGAATGACTCATCAAGACTTCAAGAATCAGTCGAACAAAAACAAAAAAATGAAAAGGTAGAGAAAAACATGAAATATCTCCTAGGAAAAACAACTGACATGGAAAATAGATCTAGGAGAGACAATCTAAGGATTATAGGGCTTCCTGAAAGCCATGATGAAAAAAAGAACCTGGACACTAT
>JAJPUD010026873.1:0-16080 GCA_023553655.1 Myrmecobius fasciatus
GACCGATCAAATATAATACAAATGCCAATACTACCTAAATTAATCCACTTATTTAATGCCATACCAATCAAGCTCCCAAGAAATTATTTTACAGATCTAGAAAAAAATAGCAGCAAAGTTCATTTGGAAGAACAAAAGGTCAAGAATTTTAAGGGAATTGATGAAAAAAAGGCCGATGAAGGTGGCCTTGCTGTACCAGATCTAAAACTATATTATAAAGCAGTGGTCATCAAAACCATTTGGTACTGGCTAAGAAATAGAATAGTCGATCAGTGAAACAGGATAGGATCACAGGACAAAATAGTCAATAACTACAGCAATCTAGTGTTTCACAATGTGAAAGACGACAACTTTTGGGATAAGAACTCACTATTTGACAAAAACTGCTGGGAAAATTGGAAACTAGTGTGGAAGTAATTAGGGCAAGATCAGAAGGGAAGAAATAAACTGGGAAATCATTTTTACATTTGAGGATTCTGATACAGGTCTCGTTTCTAAAATACATAGAGAATTGAATTAAATTTATAAGAATTCAAGCCATTCTCCAATACAGCAATGGTCAAAGGATGTGAACAGACAACTTTCAGATGAAGAAATTGAAACTATTTGTAGTCATATGAAAAGATGTTCCACATCACTGTTGATCAGAGAAATTCAAATTAAACAACTCTGAGATTTACAAGGGTAAAAGTGTCCCTTTCTTCTACTTGCTTGGCCATGAAAGACTTTCAAAGTGCAGTAGCCCAGAGTAAGGCTACCTGCAATCATGTTTTTTTCAGGAATCTCTGTCCAAAATTTCCATATGTAATATTTGTTTTATTCTGCATTTTTGGCACAAATCTTGCGGGGGCAATTATTGATATATTTAATATTGACTTTTGACAATTCAAATCACTTCTGATTAGAGAGGGTGGGAATAGGGAGGGACAATAATCCATCCTGTCTTTGAAGATTTCTGACCTATGTGATTTTTACTACCAAAAAGGCAAAATTCCACAATGAGATCAAACATAGTGGGAAAAGTTCCAGCAACTAGAGTTTTAATTCATCACCTTCCAAAAACTGTTGTATACCCCTGAACTCCTCTCAATAAGATGTCTCCTTTTTTCTCTTCTCAAAGCTGCACATTCAAAAGATACTCCTGTCTTCCGTAACCATGATCAGCTTCTGGGAACAAGTTTTCCTAAGCATACAAAGTGTATTCAGAAATTGGCTAAGCTTTTGAAAAGAAGAATGATTGGTAAATACTTCAGTACAGGGCACTGTTTTGAATGAGTGTACCAGAAAGCTCAAGCCCCCTCTACCCCTCTGGGAAAGCCCAGGTCTGAGGAGAGCCTTAGGAAAAACATCTTGCTCCTCATACCTACTTCCTATGGAGCTCCTGCATCCAGCCTTAAGAGGAGCAACTCTTTGTCAGTCAGTCAGTGAACCTTTAAGTGCCTACTATGTACCAGGTATTGGGAAAACAAAGAAAGGAAAAAGGAAAAAAGCCCTGACCTCCCCGAGCTTACATTCTAATAGGAGAGACGGCATGCAGACAACTATGTGCAAATCACCTACATTCAGAATAAATAGGAAGCAACCAAACGAGAATTTCCTGTAGAAAGTTTCCTGTATAAGGAAGGAAGGGTTTTAGGTGGCACTTGAAGGAAGCCAGGAGGCAGAGAGGAGAAGGGAGAACATGCCAGCCCTGAAGAGCAATCTGAGAAAATGGCCAGACTCGGGAGATCCAGGGTTTTGTTTGTCAGTGTCACTGGGTGGGAGAGCACATGACTCTTGATGATGGAAAACATAAGAAGAGTAAGAAGGTAGGAGGGATGGGGATATGAATGCCAAACTGAGCAGTTTTCTATTTGATCCTGCAGGTGGATAAGAAGCCCGTGGAGTTGATTGAGTAAAGAGATGACATGGTAGGACCTATACCCTAGGAAGATCACTCTAAGTGACTGAAAAGAGAACAGACTGGGTATGACGTGTGGCAGGGAGAACCCCCTAGCAACTATTGCAATAATCTAGGCGTGAAGTGATGGGAATCTGTACCATGGTGGGGGCAGCATCAGAGAAGAAAAGGGGGGGTATATTCAAGATATGCTGAAGAGGTGACATTGACAAGCCTTGGATATTGGAGGTGAGAAAGAGTGAGTCCAGGATGGCTCCTAGGCTGAGCCTGGGGGGCAGGGAGAGTGGTGGGGAGGGAAAATAGACATGGGGAAGAAACTGGGGAAAAGAATGACGTGTGCTATTTTTACACTCAAGTGTTCTGATACAGGGCTCATTTCCAAAATATATAGAGAATTAACTCCAAAGTATAAGAATTCAAGCCAATCTCCAATTGATAGTCAAAGGATACAGAGAGACACTTTTCAGAGGAAGAAAGTGAAACTATTTTCAATTAGCCGAAATGAGCAGAACCAGGAGATCAATGTACACGGCAACAATAAGACTATATGATGATCAATTCTGAAGCACATAATTCTCTTCAACAATGAGATCTTTCAAATTATTTCCAGTTGTTCAGTAATGAAGAAAGCCATATACACCCAGAGAGCAGCCTGTGGGATCTGAGTCTGGACCACAACATAGCATTTTCACCCACTCTATTGATGTTTGCTTGCATTACGTTTTCCTTCCCAGATTTTTTTTTCTTATACATCCAGCATATATATTTACAGCAAGACAACTGTATAACTATCTATGCACATATTTGATTTTTCATGTATTTTAACATAATTAACATATATTAGACTTCCTGCCATCAAGGGTAGGGACTGGAGGAAAAAGGGAAAAATTTGTAACAGAAAGCTTTGCAAAGGTCAATGATGAAAGATTACCCATGCATATGTTTTTTTAATTAAAACTTATCATTTGCAAAACATATATATATGGGTATTCTTCAACACTGACCCTGAGAAAGCTTTCTGTTGCAAATGTTTCCCCCTATTCCTGATCCCTCCCCTAGATGGCAGGAAGTCCACTACATGTTAATTATGTTAAATGCTTGACAAATCGAATATATGTATACATATTTCCACACTTATTCTTGTGCAAGAAAAATCATGTCTACAAGAAAAATATCTGAGAAAGCAAACACAATGCAAGCAAACATCAATAGAGAGCATTGAAATGTTATGTTGTGGTCCCCATTTCATATCCCTCTTTCTGGGTGTATATGGCTTTCTTCACTGAACAGTTGGAACTGGTTTGAAACATTTCATTGTTGAAGAGAGCCAGGTCCATCAGAATTGATCATTATATAATCTTGTTGTTGCCGTGTGTAATGATCTCCTGGTTCTGCTCATTTCACTCAGCATCAGTTCATGCAAGTCTCTCCAGGCCTCTCTGAAATCGTCCTCCTGGTCGTTTCTTACAGAACAATAATATTCCATAACATTCATATACCATAATTTCTTTAGCCATTCTCCAAGTGATGGTCATCCATTCAGTTTCCAGTTTCTGGTCACTACAAAAAGGGCTGCCACAAACATTCTTGCACATGTGGGGCCCTTTCCTTCCTCTAAGATCTCTTTAGGATATAAGCCCAATAGAAACACTGCTGGATCAAAGGGTATGCACAGTGTGATAACTCTTTGAGCATAGTTCCAAATTGCTCTCCAGAATGGTTGGATCCGTTCACAGTTCCACCAACAATGTATCAGTGTCCCAGTTTTCCCACATCCCCTCCAACATTCATCATTATCATTTCCTGTCACCTTAGCCAATCTGACAGGTGTGTAGTGTTATCTCAGAGTTGTCTTAATTTGCATTTCTCTGATCCATAGTGATTTGAAGAACTTTTCATATGAGTAGAAATGGTTTTAATTATATCATCTGAAAGTTGTCTGTTCATATCCTTTCACCATTTATCGATTTGAGAGTGGTGTGAATTCTTATAAATATGAGACAATTCTCTATATATCTTAGAGATGAGACCATTATCTGAACCCTTAAATGTAAAGATGATTTCCCAATTTGATGCTTCCCTCCTAATCTTGTCTGCATTAGTTTTGTTTGTACAACAACCTTTTAACTTAATATAATCAAAATTATCTATCTAGTGTTCAATTCAGAGTTCCAGTTCCTCTGTGGACACAAATTCCTTCCTTTTTCACAGATCTGAGAGGTACACTATCTTATATTCCTTTAATTTGCTTATAATATCACTCTTTATATCCAGATCATGAACCCATTTAGATCTTATCTTGGTATATGGTGTTAGGTGTGGGTCAAGCCCTAATATCTTCCATACTAGTTTCCAATTTTCTCAGCAGTTTTTGCCGAATATTGACTACTTATCCCAGAAGCTGGGGTCTTTGGGTTTATCAAACACTGGATTGCTAAAGGTATTGCCTAGTTTTTCCTGTGATCCGATCCTATGCCACTGATCAACTGCTCTATTTCTCAGCCAGTACCAAATGTTTTTGATGACTGCTGCTTTATGATATAATTGTACATCTAGCACAGCAAGGCCACCTTCATCAGCCTTTTTTTCATTAATTCCCTTGAAATTCTTCACTTTTTGTTCCTCCAGATGAACTTTGCTACTATTTTTCCTAGATCTTTAAAATAATTTCTTGGAGTTTGATTGGTATGGCACTAAATAAGTAAATTAGTTTGGGTAGTACAGTCATTTTTATTATACTTGCTCAGCTTACCCATGAGCACTTGATATTTTTCCAACTGATTAGATCTAACTTTATTTGTGTACAAAGTGTTTTATAGTTTAGTTCGTATACTTCCTGACGTTTCCTTGGCAGATAGATTCCCAAATATTTTATACTATCAACAGTTATTTTGCATGGAATTTCTTTTTGTATCTCTTGCTGCTGAACTTTGTTGGTAATATATAAAAATGCTGATGATTTATGTGGATTTAATTTGAATCCTGCCACTTTGCTAAAGTTGTGAATTATTTCTAGTACTTTATTAGTTGAGTCTCTAGGGTTCTCTAAGTATACCATCATGTCACCTGCAAAGAGTGATAATTTGGTTTCCCCATCACCTACTCTAATTCCTTTTATCTCTTTTTCTTCTCTTATTGCTAAAGCTAACATTTCAAATACAATATTAAATAGTAATGGTGACAGTAGGCAGCCTTATTTCACTCCTGATCTTACTGGGAGTGGTTCCACTTTGTCTCCATTACACATGATGCTTGCTGATGCTACTGATCATTATAAGGAAAAGCCCATTTATTTCTATACTCTCTAGTGTTTTTTAAAAATTATGAGTGTTGGATTTTATCAAATGCTTTTTCTGCATCTATTGAGATAATCATATGTTTTTTGTCAGTTTGGTTATTAATATAATTGATTATGCTGATAGTTTTCCTAATATTGAACCAGCTCTGCATTCCTGCTATAAATACTACTTGTTCATGGTGTACTATACTGGGGATGACTTTCTGTAATCTCACTGCCAATATTTTATGTAACATTTTTGTATCAATATTCATTAGGGAAATGGGTCTATGGTTTTCTTTCTCTGTTGTCACTCTACCTGGTTTAGCTATCAGCACCATATCAGTGTCATAGAAGGAATTTGGTAGAACACCTTCTTTCCCTATTATTTCAGATTGTTTACGTAGTATTGGAATTGTGTTCCTTGAATGTTTAGTAGAATTCACATGTAAATCCACCTGGCCCTCGAGATTTTTTCTTAGGGAGGTGATTAATAGCTTGTTCTATTTCTTTCTCTAAAATAGGGATATTTAAATAATTTATTTCCGCTTCTGGAAACCTGGACAGTGTATATTTTTGTTGATATTCCTCCATTTCATTTAGAGTATCAAATTTGGTGGTATAAAGTTGGGCCTAGTAACTCCTAATTATTGTTCTAATTTCCTCTTCATTGGAGGAAAGTTCTCCCTTTTCATTTTTGAGACTAAAAATTTCATTTTCCTCTTCCCTTTTTCTAATCAAATTTACTAAAGGCTTATCTATTTTTTAGTTTTGTTCATAAAACCAACTCTTAATTTTATTTATTAATTGAATAGTTCTCTTATTTTCAGTTTTACTGATCTCCCCTTTTATTTTCAGAATTTCCAATTTGGTATTGAATTGAGGGTTTTTAATTTGTTCTTTTTCTAGCTTTTTTAATTGTAAGCCCAATTCATTGATCTTTTCTTTCTCTATTTGATACAAGTAAGCATCTAAAGATATAAAATTACTCTTGATAAACGCTTTGGCCATATCCCACAAATTTTGGTATGTTTTCTCATTATTGTCATTCTCCTGGATGAAACTGATTGTGTCTATGATTTGCTTTTTCACCCATTCATTCTTTAGGATTAGATTATTTAATTTCCAATTATCTTTTGGTTTATTTTCTCCTGGCCTTATATTGCATGGGATTTTTATTGCATCATGATCTCAACAAATGCAGTTACTATTTCTGCCTTTTTGCATTTGATTTTGAGGTTTTAATGCCATAATACATGGTCAAGTTTTGCATGTGTTTCATGGACTGCTGAGAAAAAAGTAAACTCCATTCAGTTTCCATTCATATTTCTCCAAAGATGTATCATACCTAACTTTTCTAACATTTTGTTTATCTCCCTAACTCCTTTCTTATTTATTTTGTGGTTTGATTTATATAATTCTGAGAGAGCAAGGTTGAGATCCCCCACTAGTATAGTTTTGCTGTCTATTTCTTCTTGCATTTCTCTTAACTTCTCCTCTAGGAACTTGGATGCTATACCACTTGGTGCATATATGTTTAGTATTCATACCTCTTCATTATCTATGGTACCCTTTAGTAAAATATAGTTCCCTTCCTTATTTATTTTAATTAGATATATCTTTGCTTTTACTTGATCTGAGATCAGGATTCTTACCCCTGCTTTTTTTGTTCACCTGAAGCATAATAGATTCTTCTCCAGTCCTTTACCTTCACTGTGTATGTAACTCTATGCTTCAGATGTGTTTCTTGTAAACAACATATTGTTGGATCCTGACTTTTATTCCAGTCTGCTATCTATTTCTGTTTTCTGGGACAATTCATCCCATTCACATTCACAGTTACAATAACTAATTCTGTACTTCCTGCCATCTTACTTACCCAAAGTTTTGTTTTTCTCTTTCTTTTTCCCTTTCTCCCTTCCCTCCTCATCCATAATTTTCTTTTGATGACCACCCCCCTCAAACAGTCGTCGCTCCTTTAGAGCCCCTTTTCCTTTTTTACACCTTTCCCTTAATTCTTCTGTTTTCCCTTCTATTAATCTTGCCCTTTCTTTTCCTTCTTTCTCCCAATTTTCTATAAGGAGGGAAAAGTTTCTTTGTGACACCGAATGTATCTGATATACTATTTTACAGCCCAATCTGATCAGAGTAAGATTCACACAATGCTCAACCCCCTTCCTTCTTTCCCTTAATTATATTATGTTTTCTTTTCCTCTTTATGAGATTTTACCTTATTTTACCTCTTTTTTTACTTTATTTTACCTCCTTTTCTTTATTTTTTTCTAGTGTGATACCCCTTCCACCTCTAGTTTCTTTTTCATATTATCAAAGTAAAATCAAATGATATCCCCATTCTTTAAGTATACCCATAGTATAAATGTAGTTCTCAAGAGTTCTTTCCTTTTTACCTTTTTATCCTTCTTTTGAGTTCTGTGTTTGGAGACCAAATTTTTTTGTTCAGATCTGGTCTCATCATTAGAAACAGGTGAAATGCACCTCTATCAGTAAATATCCATCTTCTTCCCTGGAAGATAATGCTAAACCTTTCCTTGGCAGAGAGATTCCCAAATATTTTATACTATCGACAGTTATTTTGAATGGAATTTCTTTTTGTATCTCTTCCTGCTGAGTTTTGTTGGTAATGTATAAAAATGCTGATGATTTATGTGGATTTATTTTGTATCCTGTAACTTTGCTAAAATTATGAATTGTTTCTAGCAGGGTTTTAGTTGAGTCTCTAGGGTTCTCAAAGTATACCATCATGTCATCTGAAAAGAGTGATAATTTGGTTTCCTCATGATCTACTCTAATTCCTTTAATCTCTTTTTCTTCTCTTACTGCCAAAGCTAGCATTTCTAATACAATATTGAAGAGTAATGCTGACAGTGGGCAGCCTTGTTTCACTCCTGATATTATTGGGCATGATTCTAGTTTGTCCCCAATATATATGGTGCTTGACGGTGGCTTTAAATAGATGCTATTGATCATTTTAAGGAAAAGCCCATTTATTCCTATACTCTCTAGTGTTTTTTTAATAGAAATGGGTGTTTGAGTTTATTAAATGCTTTTTCTGCATCTATTGAGATAATCATATGGTTTTGTTAGTTTGGATATTAATATAATTAATTATGCTGATAGTTTTCCTAATATTGAACCAGCCCTGCATTCCTGGTCTAAATCCTACTTGGTCATAATGTATTATCCTGGGGATGACTTTCTATAATATCAGTGTTAATATCTTATTTAAGATTTTTGCATCAATATACATTATGGAAATTGGTCTATAGTTTTCTTTCTCTGTTTTTACCCTTACCTCGTTTAGCTCTCAGCACCATATCGGTATCATAGAAGGAATTTGGCAGTGTACCTTCCCCTATTTTTTCAAATACTTTATATAGTATTGGAATTAATTGTTCTTTCAATGTTTGGTAGAATTCACATGTAAATCCACCTGGCCCTGGAGATTTTTTTCTCAGGGAGTTGATTAATAGCTTGTTCTACTTCTTTTTCTAAAATGGGGCTATTTAAATAATTTATTTCATATTCTGTGAACCTGGGAAATATGTGAACCTTGGTTAGGGCAGGATATCAAAGGAGACAAATCACTTTTGTCAGATGTTCTTTCCTTGGCTTCAGTATGTATGTGCCTGTAAGACAGGAAAAGAATATGGGTAACTGCTATCCCCCCTGCTTTTTTAGTCCCTGTAAGACGCTTCTACCCCACAACTGTTTCACTTACATTATTTGAGTTGCCCTCCTAGGAGCTCAGTGGGAAGGAGTAGTGTCTTTATTTTATAGTTGAGGAAGCTAGAGCTTTTTGCTTATTCAGCATTTGGATAATTTGTCATATTTCTTAGTTAAAGATGGGGTATAGTTCTGGAAAAACAAAAACATTAGATTGAGAGTCTGATCTGATTTCTAGTCTCCCTTGGACTTTAATGAAATCATAATCTCTTACTCTCAGTTTCCTTATTTGTTAAATGAGGGACAATCTAGACCTCCCCTCCTTGCGTAGCATCAGATAAGATCAAAAGATCTGCCTTGGCTGTTAATGTACATTAATTGAAAAGCATAAAAGTGCTATATGCTTTATTCTTTGTGTAATACTTAGGCTATTCATAAGGATTTCACAGTATATTTTCTCAGGGCAGACATTTCTCCTTTATTTTGTAGAAATAATGGAACTTTCTACACAATGGTTGGGAAACAGTTTAATTTGGATGTTTTAGATTCAATAGGCAAACTCTTAACAGTATTAGTATATTTCTTTCAATATTTTTAAGAATAAGGGTCTTTTCCCCCATGTCTTCATGGGAGGAGAAGAGTATGAGTCTGAAGTTTTGTGTGATTAGGCTCTTGCTGGTAATGAAAAAGTTTGAGATTCATGAGAATATAATCACTATACAAGACAATATCTACAATCCTCCTAGCCCAGAATTTTGTATGGGGAAGGAGGGGTGGATAAGTAGTAAGGTGTTCTATTAGTTATTCTCATTGATATCAACTTAATAAAATTGAACCTCAAATCATATATTAAATATCATACATAATAACTAAACTATAAATCTATATTTAACTTATATTTTTATTCTTCACTGTCCCATGAAATAAGCTTTCATAAATCTACTACCTGGCTTTTAAAGCAGGATTTCCTTTGTCTTAAAATGACTGTTAAGCATCAAGGTAGTTTTTTGTTTTTGTTTTTGTTTTTGTTTTTTTTTATAATATATGTGAACATATATTTTTGTAGATATTCTTCCATTTCATTTAGATTTTCAAATTTATTGGCATAAAGTTGGGCAAAGTGACTCCTAATTATTGCCCTAATTTCCACTTCTTTGGTGGAAAGTTCTCCCTTTTCATTTTTGAGACTAAATTTGATTTTCCTCTTTCCTTTTTCTAATCAAATTAAGTAAAGGCTTATATTTTTTTTTCATAAAACCAACTCTTAGTTTAATTTATTATTTCTTTTTTTTTATTTTAAGCTTTTTATTTGTATAACATATGTATGGGTAGTTCCCCAACCTTGATCTTTACAAAGCTTTCCAATACAAATTTTACCCCCAGTCCCCTCCCCTCCCCTAGATGGCAGGAAGTACACTACATGTTAATAATGTTGAAATGCTTGAGAAGTTATGCAAGAAAAATCCTATCTACAAGAAAAAAAAAAGAATCAGAGAAAGGCAACACAATGCAAGCAAATGTCAATAGAGATCATGAAAATGTTACGTTGTGGTCCATATTTCATGTCCCTCTCTTTGGGTGTATATGGTTTTCTTCAGTGAACAACTGGAAGTGGTTTGAAATAATTCTTTGTTGCAGAGAGCCATGTCCATCAGGATTGATCATCATGTAATACTGTTGTTGCTGTGTATGATGATCTCCTGGTTCTGCTCGTTTCACTCAGCATCAGTTCATGTAAGTCCCTCCAGGCCTCTCTGAAATCGTCCTGCTGGTCGTTTCTTACAGAGCAATAATATTCCATAACATTCATATACCATAATTTATTCAGCCACTCTCCAATTGATGGGCATCCATTCAGTTTCCAGTTTCTAGCCACTACAAAAAGGACTGCCACAAACATCCTTGCACATGTGGGTCCCTTTCCCTCCTCTAAGATCTCTTTGGGATATAGGCCCAATAGAAACACTGCTGGGTCAAAGGGTATGCACAGTTTGACAACTTTTTGAGCATAGCTCCAAATTGTTCTCCAGAATGGTTGGATCCGTTCACAGTTCCACCAACAATGTCTTAGTGTCCCAGTTTTCCCACACCCCCTACAACATTCATCGTTATCTTTTCCTGTCATTTTAGCTTATCTGACAGGTGTGTAGTGGTATCTCAGAGTTGTCTTAATTTGCATTTCTCTGATCAATAATGATTTGGAGCACCTTTTCATATGACTACAAATAGTTTTAATTTCATCATCTGAAAATTGTCTGTTCATATCCTTTGACCATTTATCAATTGGAGAATGGCTTGATTTCTTATAAATATGAGACAATTCTCTATATATTTTAGAGATGAAGCCTTTATCAGAACCATTAAATGTAAAGATGATTTCCCAATTTGATGCTTCCGTCCTAATCTTGTCTGCATTAGTTTTGTTTGTACAAAAATGTTTTAACTTAATATAATCAAAATTATCCATCTGGTGTTCAATTAGAAGGTAAATTTGGGAAATGTAACCGGGACCACTAGATTGCATGAGCTGATGCTGAGTGAAACGAGCAGAAGCAGGAGATCATTGTACAGAGCAACAACAATACTATATGATGATCAATTATGATGGACATGGCTCTCTTCAACAATGAAATGTCTCAAACCAGTTCCAGTTGTTCAGTAAAGAAGGCCATATACACCCAGAGAGAGTGACATGAGATACGGACTACAACATATCATTTTCATGCTCTATATTGATGATTGCTTGCATTGGGTTTCTTTTATCTGATCTTTTTTGTTCATGTAGTTATGATTGTTCTAGCACAGCAAGATAAGTATGGAATCAGGTATGTATATATATTTATATCTATTTTCCTTGTCAAATATTTTAATATAATTAACATGTAGTAGACTTCCTGCCATCTAGGGGAGGGGAGGGGAATAGTAGGGAAAATTTGTAACGGAAAGCTTTGTAATGATCAATGCTGAAGAACTACATATACATATGTTACGCAAATAAAAAGCTTTAATAAAAAAAAACACTAGGGACTATCGGAATAAATGGACTTTTCCTTAAAATGATCAGTAAGCATCATATGTAATAGGGACTAAGTAGAACCATTCCCAATAAGATCAAGAGTGAAACAAGGCTGTCTACTGTCACCATTACTATTTAATATTGTATTAGAAATGTTAGCTTTAGCAATAAGAGAAGAAAAACAGATAAAAGGAATTAGAGTAGGTCATGAGGAAACCAAATTATCACTCTTTGCAGATGACATGATGGTATACTTAGAGAACCCTAGAGACAGAACTAAAAAACTCCTAGAAACAATTCGCAACTTTAGCAAAATTGCAGGAGACAAAATAAATCCACAGAAATCATCAGCATTTTTATATATTACCAACAAAGTTCAGCAGCAAGAGATATAAAAAGAAATTCCATTCCAAATAACGGATGATAGGATAAAATATTTGGGAATCTATCTGCCAAGGGAAAGTCAGGAACTTTATGAACATAACTGCAAAACACTTTCTGCACAAATAAAGTCAGATCTAATCAGTTGGAAAAACATCAAGTGCTCATGGATAGAACGAGTGAATATAATAAAAATGACAATACTACCTAAATTAATCTACTTATTTAGTGCCATAACAATCAAACTCCCAAGAAATTATTTTACAAATCTCGAAAAAATAGTAAAGCTCTTCTGGAAGAACAAAAGATCAAGAATTTCAAGGGAATTAATGAAAAAAAAATGCCGATGAACGTGGCCTAGCTGTAGCAGATCTAAAACCGTATTATAAATCCATAATCATCAAAACCATTTGGTACTGGCTAAGAAATACAATAGTCGATCAGTGGAATAGGATTGGATCACAAGACAAAATAGTCAATAACTACAGCAATTTAATGTTTCACAAACCAAAAGAACCCAATTTGGGGGATAAGAACTTACCATTTGACAAAAACTGTTCGGAAAATTGGAAACTAGTATGGAAGAAATTAGGGCTTGACCTACACCTAACACCACATACCAAGGTAAGATCTAAATGCATTCATGATTCAGACATAAAGAGTGAGAATTACAAGCAGATTAAAGAAACATAGGATAGTTTTCTTCTCAGATCTGTGGAGAAGGAATGAATTTGTGTCCACAGAAGAACTAGAATTCATAACTGAACACTAGATAATTTTGATTATATTAAGTTACAAAAATTTTGTACAAACAAAACTAATGCAGGCAAGATTGAAAGGGAAGCAATAAAGTGGGAAATCATTTTTACATTCCAAGGTTCTGACAAAGGCTTCATTTCTAAAATACATAATTAACTCAAATTTATTGACTCTATTTCTTGTGTGTTCTCAGCATATAGCTGCACATAATATGTCCTGTTAACCTTTTAATTTCTTGAAGTGTTGGCTGTGATTTCACCTTGCTCATATGCTATTTCCTTGATTGGAGTTTCTGCTCTCTTCTTTCAATTCAGATTAGCTTTCTGAAAGGTTTATCAATTTTGTGAGTTTCGGCCAAGCAACAACTTTTAGTTGAATCACTTCCCTTGGTTTGACATTCATTTCCCTAATTTCTCCTCTTTTGTGCTTATTATGGATTTGCTTATTTGTTGATTATTTAACTTTAAGAAGTACATATTTCATTCATGCATCTTTTCTTTTTCTATTTTGTTAATGTATTCTTGTAAGAATATGATTTTCACTTTGACGACCATTTTAGAAATTTTGGTATACTATTTCGTCATTATCATTTTTCTTTTACTTTTTTATTGTTTCTATAATTTGCCATTCAACCAACTCATTGAGGATTTCATTGTTCAATCTTGATTTAGGTTTGTATCTTTTCTTTGGGGCATCTGAAACAATTTGTATTCTTTTTTCCTAATTGTCTATAAAGAATATATTGACCATTCCTGCCTTTTTCCATTTGCTTGCAAAATTGCTCTGGCCTAGCACAGGCTTGATTTTTACAAAAGTTCCATGTGGTGCAAAGAATGTATTTGCCAAGAGAAAGTCAGGATCTATATGAACAAAACTACAAAACACTTTCCACACAAATAAAGGCAGATCTAAACAACTGGAAAAATATCAAGTGCCCTTGGATAGGTCCAGCGTATATAATAAAGATGACAATACTAGGGCCCCACATATGCAAGAATGTTTGTGGCAGCCCTTTTTGCAGTGTCTTGAAACTGGAAACTGAATGGATGCCCATCAATTGGAGAATGGCTGAATAAATTATGGTATATGAATGTTATGGAATATCATTGTTCTGTAAGAAACAACCAACAAGATGATTTCAGAGAGGCCTGGAGAGACTTGCATGAACTGATGCTGAGTGAAATGAGCAGGACCAGGAGATCATTATACACGGCAACAACAATAATATATGATGATGAATTCTGATGGACATGGCTCTCTTCAACAATCAGGTGATTCAAACCAGTTCCTATTGTTCAGCAATGAAGAAAGTTACATGCATCCAGAGAGAGGCCTGCGGGAACTGAGTGCGGACTACAACATAACATTTAAACACTTTCTGTGCATGTTTGCTTGCATTTTGTTTTCCTTCTTAGGTTGTTTTTTTCTTCTTTCTCGATCTGATTTTTCTTGTGTAGCAAGATAACTCTATAGAGATGTATGCATATATTGGATTTATCATATATTTTAACATATTTACCATGTATTAGACTACCTGCCATCTACGGGAAGGGGTGGGTGCAGGGAGGGAACAATTTGGAAAAGAAAATTTTGCAAAGGTCAATGGAGAAAAACTACTCATATGTTCTGTAAATAAAAAGCTTTAATTAAAAAAAAATTAGAAAAGACAATTAGAGAGTAATAGAGAATTGAAGAAATCAGGGAAAATTAATATGAACTTATTGAAAGTGAAGTACGCAGAACAAAGAGAAATGTTTAGAAAGTAACAACAATATTGTAAGGATGATCAATTATGAAAGACTTAGCTGTTCTGATAAAAAGAGTGATCCAAGACAGTTTCAAAGGACCCATGAAGAAAAATGTTATGCAGTTCTAGACAGAGAACTGAGCAATCTGAATGCACATTAAAACATACTTTTAAAAAGCACAAAAAAGGAAAAGAATATAATTATTTTTGGTTTTAGAAAAGTTATTGTAATGATATTTTTTAAAAGTCCCTCTGCTTCATAGGATTTTTTTACATAAAAGAACTATATATTGTTAAGTTTTTTCCCCATCTACTGAAATAACCATGTAGTTATTTCAAAAGGCAAAAAGCACAAAAAAGGAAAGAAAAGAATTATTTTTGGTTTTAGAAAAGTGCTTGTTATGATATTTTTTTTTTAAAAAATCCCTCTACTTTGTAGGATTTTTTTATATGAGTATTATATTTTTTTAAGTTTTTTCCCCATCTATTGAAATAATCATGTACTTTCTAAATTTTGGTTTTTAAAATTATGCTAATTATGTTCATTGTTTCCCTGATTTTAAACCATTCTCGTATCTCTCTTATACCATATATTGTCATAATCTATGATACCGAAGATAAATCACTGTACTCTTTGTAATCAGATTTTGTTTAAAAAGTTTGGGACAGGGGGCAGCTAGGTGGTACAGTGGTTAGAGCACCAGCCCTGAAGTCAGGAGGACCTTAGTTCAAATCTAGTCTCAGACACTTCCTAGCTGTGTGACCCTGGGCAAGTCACTTAACCCCAATTGCCTCAGCAAAAAAAGCAAAAAAAAAGTTTGGGACAATGTTTATTAATCATATTGGCTTACAGTTTGCTTTCTGTATTTTATCTTTCCCTGGCCTAAGTATAAAGACCTTCTCTGATAAAAGGAGTTGGTAAGGTGCTTTATTTCTCAACTTTTGAGAATATTTTGTGAAGTATGAGTTCTCACTGTTCTTTAAAAGTCTGAGAGAATACTGTGAACCCTTCAGGAATGGGAATTTTTTTTTTCCTTTGGTAGTTTCCTTAATGCTAGATCTATTTTCTTTTCTAAGGCTACGTACTTAAAATCTTTATCTCCTCTTCTTATTATATGGGGGTTTTGTATTTTGGAAGGTGTTCCTCTATTTCTTGTGTGTTCTCAGTATATAGCTGCACATAATGTGTCCTGTTAACCTTTTAATTTCTTCAAGTGTTGGCTGTGATTTCACCTTGCTTATATGCTATTTCCTTGATTTGAGCTTCTTCTCTCTTCTTTCTATTCAGATTAGCTTTCTGAAAGGTTTATCAATTT
>JAJPUD010026874.1:0-16079 GCA_023553655.1 Myrmecobius fasciatus
TCTCAAGCATTTCAACATTATTAACATGTAGTGGACTTCCTGCCATCTAGGGGAGGGGAGGGGACTGGGGGTAAAATTTGTATTGGAAAGCTTTGTAAAGATCAAGGTTGGGGAACTACCCATACATATGTTATACAAATAAAAAGCTTAAAAAATAAATCAGAGGAAGAGAAAAGAAAAGATAGGTCAGAGAATGCAATTTCCTCTCAGTTTCCTTTTATCATTATCATCCTCCATGAAGGGATCTATTCTGCTATTCAGAATTAGATCCCCAGTAGCAGGTGGCTCCCATAACACCCAGCAGCCACTAGTAAGTGGCTCCCATAAAAGAGAACTATGGAAACCGAATGTGTATTGAAGCATGCTATTTTCACTTTTTTATTTGTTTGCTTTTTTTTCTTGTGGTTTCCCCCTTTTATTCTGAAATTTTTACCCACATCATGATTAATGTGAAAATATATTTAAAATGATTCTATATGTAAAAAAAAAAGAACCCAACCTGATGAGAGTGAGATTTACACAATGCTCATCTACCTCTCCTCTTTCTCTCAATTATATTAGGTTTTCTTTGCCTCTTCAAGAGATTTTACCTTGTTTTTATCTCCTTTTTTTACATCTTATTTTACCATTTTTTCCCTCTTTTCCCCAGTATGACAACCTTTCCCCCTCTAGTTCTCTTTTTCATATTATCAAAGTAATATCTAGTTAATTATGCCCCCAAACTTTAAGTATCCCCCTAGTAAAAATAAAGTTCTCAAGAGTCCTTTCCTTTTTACCTGTTTATGCTTCTCTTCAGTTCTGTGTTTGGAGATCAAATTTTTTGTTCAGTTCTGGTCTTTTCATTAGAAATAGGTGAAATTCACCTATATCATTGAATGACCATCTTCGTCCCTGGAGGATAATGCTCATTCTAGCTGGATAGGTTATTCTTGGCTGTAATCCAAGTTCCTTTGCTTTTCAGAATATCTGGTTCCAGGCCCTTCGATCCTTCAATGTGGAGGCTGACAAATTGTGTGTGATTCTAATTATTAATCCTTGGTATTTGAATAGTTTCTTTCTAGCTGCTAGCAGAATCTGTTCCTTGGTGCTCTAGTCCTGAAATTTAGCCATGATATTCCTTGGGGTTTTAATTTTGGGGTCTCTTTCAGGAAGTGATTGTGGAATTCTTTCAATGGTGAATTTGCCTTCTGATTCTACAATCTCAGGGCAGTTTTCTTTCAGGATTTCCTGGAAGATAGTGTTTAGATTATTTTTTTCATCATGGCTTTCAGGAAGTACAATAATCCTTAGATTGTCTCATAGATCTATTTTCCAAGTCAGTTGTTTTTCCTAGGAGATATTTCATATTTTGTTCTAATTTTTCATTTTTTTTGTTTTTGTTTGACTGATTCTTGAAGTCTTATTGAGTCATTCACTTGCCTTTTATCAATTCTTATTTTTAAAGTGTTGTTTTCTTCAGTTACCTTTTTTAGCTCCTTTTGTAACTGGCCAATTGAATTTTTTTGTTCATTGCACACTTTTTCCACTTCACTAATTTTATTTTTCAATAAATTGGTGTCTTTTTCATATCTCTTTTGCAGGGCATCATATCCTTCTTGCAGTAATTTCAATTTATTTTCCCATTTATACTCCAGTTCTCTTGTGAGGTTCTTTATGCAATCTTCCAAAAAGGCCTTTTCAAAAGGGGACCAGTGATGGTCCTTAATAACTTCCTTTGGAGTTTTGTCTAAAGGAACCTCAGGATCTGGGGTCATCCCTTCTTTCTCTTGATAAAAGCTGTCTATGGTGAGAGCTCTCTTTTGCTTCTTCATTTTTTTTTTAGACAGCATGGATGTCTCTTTAAGGCCTGGAAAAAACGGTGGCTAAAGATCTTTGCCCTGGGGCACTTTGGCGAATTAACTTAAGGTGCTGGGCCGGTGGGGGCTAGGACTAAGTCCGAATTACTCCTTAAACAAGGCAAGTCTGATAGAACACCAGCCCCCAATCATGGAATAGTGTCCTGAGTGCCTCAGATACACTCCAGGTGTTTGGAGTTTGGAGTGTGGAGTTTTTGCCACGATGAGCTGAGCTGAGTCCCACCCTCGCTTCTGGCCTACACTAGAATCCACTGTTTATTCCTCTGTCCGAGTTACACAAACCTGATATGAAGTTCTTCAGAAAGCAGTGTCCAAATATTTCTGGATTCGTTGACTTGAATATCAGTTCAGAGGCTTATTTTATTGTTGGTTTGAGAGAAGATTGGAGGAGGATGCAGAGAGTCACGTTTTCACTCTGCCATTTTGGCTCCGCCCCCTCTGAGATTTATATCTTTAATGTCTTCCCCATTTGTGTTTATTAATTCATATCCATTATTTTCTTTATGACCCAATTCAAAATGTGTTCTTCATTAATGTCTTTATTAAATAATATCAATTCACAGGCCATTTTTTAGTCCACGTTCTCACAATTCTCATGTAATATTCATTCTCTTTTCCTATTTTATATTGGATCTCTTCATTCATCTTTTGAAACTGTTTTTAGTTGTTCAAATTTTCCAAGTAGATCACAAATCATAACTGATAACGAATAAATCTCTTCTAATAATGAGGATTATCCAGGTATTAATTTAATCACAAATAGTAATTAAATTCCCATTTATTTTCTACTTCCTGTTTAATGAATGAAATCATTTCCCTACTACTATACAGACCGAGTTCACAGAGGTTTCATTTGTCATTTAAAAAGCTATGCTATAGTAAGATTTGCTAGTCATCTTTCTCCAAGTTTTATCATAGGTGAGAGTGTGTGATGGGACATAAAACATCAACATTTTGTACCATATCACTACATATTTTGCTAACAGATGAGTAGTCTGATATAAAATATTATCGAATCACCTTGACTTAATGAATATCAACATATATAAAATGATTAAATGATTTCTTCTCCCTCATTTCCTATAATCAATAAGGTACCAATTTTTTTTCCTTCTTATATGTCTCTTTACTACTCCCACTGCAAATAGACTAATTTAATTCATCACTCTCTATTAATTCAGTCTTTCTTCTCTGCAATCAATCATAGTAAACATAAGATGAACTATACTGACATTTATGACCTTCTATAATCTGCTTTTATCTTTTTTTTTAAATTTTACCTCATGTCACTGTCATATAGTTTGCTTTACAAAGAAATACCATCTAATCTCTATGAATTTACTCACACTGTCTTGTACTTAAACAAAACTTTACCCACATTTCTGTCTTAATGAAATCTATCAGAAGAGATTTAAGTAGAATTTTCAAACAGGAAAATCTTAAAAAAAATAAGTTGGAGGAAAGTTATGTGAAAATCTTCTTTTAAGAGTTCATAAGGCAAATTTAATGTTTTGGCTCAGGAAACCAACACCAGGACCCAATGAAACTCTTATGCTATCTGATATGTTAGCTATAATATTTAGTGATTTAGGTACTTGACTCAACTGTTTATTTTTCTTGTTTAGTGTCTTAATGTAAATTGGTGACAAACTTCATTTACCAATGTAGATTTCTGCATTCTCTGCAATATTTTTAGACTTAGTTGCCTATGACATGGAGGGATTTTATTAACTAGCCTGGCAGTATGTATCAGAAGAACTTCAGCCCAAGCTGAGATGAGCAGCTCTCCAACCATTATTCCATGCTGACATTGTTAGCTCAATTGTTCTATTTCTAGGGAAATGAAAGTTTTGTCAACATCTTTTAAAAGTTTTGTTCTTTAGACAATGTCTTGTCTTCCTTTTAATTATGATCATATAGAGGTTCTTCTCCACTATGAAGTCTTATCTAATCATTTCAGATTGAAAAAACTTATTTCAAACTCTTATTACTACTCTATCTTATATTATTATTATATTTCAAGTTATAGTAAATTATATTAGCATTCACACTTTTAACTTTCCTTAATTCAATCATTTATGTAATTTTATTATTGATCTCATTTACACTTTTGTGTTAGCAACCATGAACATTTGTGACTACAGTAGAAGAAAAAATGAGAGATATGATGCTTGAAGATTTGTGGAGCAGCTGATATCCTGCTGGATCTTCATTAGTCTCATTCACCTTTCCATTGTAAAGAGCTCTCTGTGCATCTGTTGCATATTTTCATTTTTTCCCTTATAAGCTTAATTTGATATAGTGGTGGTTGTTGAAAGTATGCCACCTAAGCATAGTGCAAAGTCAGTGTGGTATATTGACAAAATAAAAGTGTTGGAGAAACATCATACTGGAATTTCTGCAGTCACTATTGGTTACAATTTGGTATTAACAAATCAACGGCTCATTATATCTACACAAAGGAGAAAAGCATTTATAGTACTATAGTTTTTATATGTAATGAAAAGTGAATATTATATGAAGTCAATGTGTTTTCTTTCAAATCATGATGTTAAAACAAAATGTAACAGAATTATAGGGAATTACATGGTAAAAATGTTTTGTATTTATTTTGTATATTGCATTTTAGAGGTTATTTCTTGTTTACTATGTTAGGAAAAGTACATATTATCCGAATTCATATTTTGTTATATATGTAAATGTATACAGAAAAAATTGTGTTTTCATCATTTTCTATTGAAATATTATAGTTTTGGTTGGTGAGGTTATATATCAGATATAGATCAGCATTCATATTGTTTTTACTTTTGTACCATTTTCTAGAAATATGACCCATATGGAAGGTGAGGATAGACTCAACATTTAACTACTTTGTAAGATTCTCCAGGTTAGAGATGATCTTGGTTTTTCATCCTTGTATCCCTAATATCTGAAAGTTGCATGCAAAAAGAAGACTCTTAATAAATGCTGTGGAAATGAATTGAATTCAACTGAAATAAATGGATATAAGAATTTTTCAGAAATTGTTTTTCTTATAAATATATTAATAGAAAAATGTCTATAGCATTTTAAAAATCCAATTGTACCACTGAGTTATTTATTGAGAAGTATGAAACAAATGACATTGAGAGGTATGAATCAGAATCAAATATCTTAACACCTATACTTATATGTACACATGGAAAAGAAAATATTGAATGTTAGCTATTTAGTATTGTGTTATAAGGAGGAAAGGAGGAAAATATGTTTATAATCTGCTACATTGAAAATTAGCAATGTTTTGAATTATCTTTTTTGTTTCTCTTTTTTGTGTGAGAAAACATTAGCATTGAGTTTTCCTGTACATAAAGGAAAGAGCAGCCTCATTTCATTTGAACTTATAAAATGTTTAACACAATGCCTGAAACATATTAGGAATACTATAAATATTTATAACTTTTCCCATTATGGATTCTTTTTTTTTATTAAAGCTTTTTATTTGCAAAACATATGCATGGGTAATTTTTCATCATTGACTTTTTTTTAATTTTATTTGCATAACATATGTGTGGGTAATTCTTCAACAATAACCTTTACATAGCTTTCCGTTACAAATTTTTCCCCCTAACTCCCCACCCCTCCCCTAGATGGCAGGATATCCACTGCATGTTAATTATGTTAAAATCCAATCCTGCTTTTTAAGGCATTCTTCTCCTCCTTGGTTTTTTGTACCTCTTTTATCATTTGATTTATTTTGTTTGTCAAGCTGTTATTTCTTTTAGTATTTCTGTGTATTTTTTACCAAGCTGTTGACTCATTTTTTTATGATTTTTTTGCATTATTTTAATTTGTCTTTCCAATTTTCCTCTATCTCTCTTTTTTCATTTTAAAAGTCCCTTTTGAAATTTTTTTGTAATGTGAAACTAATTCATATTTTTCTGGGAGAGTTTGTATATAGGAGTTTTGACTTTATCCTTTTGTGTGTTTTATTATTTCTTGTCAATCGTTTTCTATGGTCAGAATATTTTTCTGTGATTTGTTCATTTTGCAGTCTATTTTTTTTTTTACTTTTAACTCTTATTTTGAAGCAGGACTCTACTTCCAGGGTAGAGGGTGCATTACAGCAAATTTCTGGGGTTTTGTGTAATTGTTTTCAGAGATACTTCTAGGGATTTGTAAGTTTTCAAATCTTTCGAGGTGGTATAACTACACCAATGCAGTCAGGATTTTTGGAGAGTTTATGCAATTGTACATTACGTCTTCACTTATTAAACGTGAAATAACTCAGAAATCATGTTCTATTCAGTTGTAGATGAGAAAAGGGCACACTTTTCACTATCCTTATTTAAATGGTTGAGACTTGACCTATTGATGATAGACTAATGTTTCAGTTCTGCAGATTATTTTTCCCCTTCAATAAATATGTTTTTTCTTTAAACTATGTAGAACAAACATAGCAAGTATATTATATAAATACAAAGCTCATTCTTAGCCTGCCATCTCAATGTAAAAATACTGCCCATGAACCATGGTACATAATCACCTCAAACATGACCAGTCCCCTAGAGTTTTCTATTGTATGAGCTATATTTGACTATGTTAAATTCTTAAACAGGGCATTTTATCTGCTGGCAAAGAAACAATAGGGAAGATTCTTTAATGGGCATCTTTTAGGTTTTCAAGTCATAGAAAAGAGTTCAGAGTTTAAATTTCAATCATAAACAGAAAGATTCAAACAAAGTGAAACAGACTGTGATGATGCAGCATCCACTTACCTGTGGTTGTATAGTGGAAGAGCAAAATTCAATTCAGCATCAAAGGTAGATAAATAGGGAGAGATGTAATAGCAGCCTTTTGTTCTGTGAATACTAGCATGTAGAATTTGAAAGCTCAAAGAAATAATCAGAAAAGGAAAAGATAGTTCATTCCCAAGTGAATGAGGAAGCAAGCACAGTAGAGAGCAGGAACTATTAAGGCAGGGGTAGGGGGGATGAAGAGTAGGAAATCTGTCATTGTAATTATTCTGTAGACAAATAAAAGAATTCCAAAAAGCCAAGGAAGCATGCTGAGAACAATAATCTGAATACAAAAGTTGTAGGTATGGAGAGGAGGATGAGTCCTAATTTATATTTCCTCTTCTTAAATCTCCCCAGCCATCTCACACTTTGTCACTTGATTATCATGACTTCATACACCTGGCTCCTAAATGCTTTCCACTTTTCTTTGATAGTGGTGAATAGATAATCTAATCATAACAGGGGAAGAGTTTGTTATCATTTCCTTTATTTTTTTTGACTGATATTGCGCTGATAAGTAGATAACTATTTTGCTAATAGGAATAAGCTCTTAGAAAACAATCACGCATACATATACAATGAATTAAAAGTTTAAAGAAGAAAATAAAATAAATGGCTAATTAGTTGTTTCCTGAATATGGGGCTTACAAAAGTATTGTTGTTTTACCCACATATAATTCTAGAAGATGACTGTCCAAACTCTGATTAGTTATACATGATATAATCTTTCTGAGTTCACATATGCTCATTTTGAGCACACATGCACTACACAGGATCCAACAAAATTATGGAAGTCATTAAAAGGTGAAATTGTCTTTTTGTGGGATAGACAGTGAGTATATACATATATTAAGTTTGTGTAGCATTTCTAAGCTTCATGGAATTATAGAAATAACAGGGATCTTAGATAATACTTTATAGAAGAGAAAAATGCAGCAGTGATTAAATACTTTGCCTGAGATTATAGCTAATGACAGAGCTTAAAACAGGAACCTAAATATCCTATGACATTGTTGCCAAAAGAATACCATTAGAAATTTAATGCAGAAGATGGACTGCAGTTTCCTGAACTGATTTCAGTGGTCACTAACACTGATCATATTCTCAAGTGCTAATTTTGCTAACATTGAAAATATGTGGTAATTAGGCAAACTAGAAATTCCTGGTAGGGGAAATCATGTTATGTCATTGAATCTTAGATTTAGAAGGAGCATTGGTGCTCATCATTTTCTAAAGACAAGCAATCTCTTAGTAATGAGTGGTTTTTGTTTCTTTTCCTTTTTTGTCTCCCTCCACTTCATCTCTCTTTTACAAAAAATCTCTAACCTAGTCAATTTGAGGATGAGCATAAGCACACATAAACATAAATACATATTGTTCCTTACTGATTCATGTGTTTAGGAAAAAAGAAACTTATTAATACCTGCTTTGGCTGTATCCCACAAATTTTTGTATGTTGTCTCATTATTGTCATTCTCCTGGATGAAATTATTGAATGTGCCTATGATTTGCTCTTTCACCCATTAATTCTTTAGGTTTAGATTATTTAATTTCCAATTAACTTTTGGTTTATTTCTCCTGGCCTTGTATTACATGAGATTTTTATTTCATCATGGTCTGAAAAAATGCAATTACTATTTCTCCCTTTCTGCATTTGATTTTGAGGTTTTTATGCACTAACACATGGTCAATTTTGGTATAAGTTCCATGAACTGCTGAAATAAAAATAAACTCACTTTTGTGTCCATTTATTTTTCTCCAAAGATCAATCATGCCTAACTTTCCTAACATTTTGTTTAACTCCCTAACTTCTTTATATTTATTTTGTGGTTTGAATTATTTAATTCTGAGAGAACAAGGTTGAGACCCCCACTAGTATAGTTTGGCTGTCTATTTCTTCTTGCATCTCTCTTAATTTCTCCCCTAGGAATTTTGGTTGCTATTGCACTTGGTGCATATATGTTTAGTATTGATATCCCTTTAATAAAATATAGTTTCCTTCCTTATTTCTTTTAATTAGATCTATCTTTGCTTTTATTTAATTTGAGATCAGGATTGCTACTCCTGCTTTTTGTTTTTGTTTTTGTTCACCTGAATCATAAAAGATTCTGCTCCAGCCCTTTTCCTTCACTCTATATGTATATCTATGCTTTAGATGCGTTTCTTATAAACAACATGTTGTTGGATTCTGGCTTTTAATCCAGTCTTCTATCCTCTTCCATTTTATTGGAGAGTTCATCCCATTCACATTCACAGTTAAAATAATTAATTCTGTATTTCTGGCCATTTTATTTACCCAAAGTTAAGTTTTTCTCTTTCCTTTCCCCTTTCTCCCTTCTCTCTCACCCAGTATTTTGCTTTTGATGACCACATCCCTCAAAATGTCCTCTATCCTTTAGAGCCCCTCCCCCTTTTTTTTACACCTTTCCCTTAAATCTTCTGTTTTCCTTTCTATTAGTCTTTCCCTTTCTTTTCCTCCTTTCCCTCGCACTTCCTTATTTGGAGGGACAAGTTTCTCTGTAAAACCAAATGTGTCTGATATACTCTTTTAGAGCCCAATCTGATGAGAGTAAGATTGACACAATGCTCATCCCCCTTCCTTCTTTCCCACAATTATATTAGGTTTTCTTTTCCTCTTCATGAGATTTTATTTTATTTTTACTTTTTTTAACCTTGTTTTACCTCCTTTTCCTTCTTTTTTTCAGTATGATACCCCTTCCACCTCTAGTTTCTTTTTCATATTATCAAAGTAAAATCACATTATACCTTCATTCTTTAAGTATACCCATAGTAGAAATATAGTTCTCAAGAGTTCTTTCCTTTTTACCTTTTTATGCTTCTCTTGAGTTCTGTTTGGAGGTCAAATTTTTTGTTCAGATCTGGTCTTTTCATTAGAAATAGGTAAAATTCGCCTATATCATTAAATGTCCATATTCTTCCCCACAAGATAATGCTAATTCTAGCTGGATAGATTATTTTTGGCTGAAATCCAAGTTCTTTTGCCTTTTGGAATATCTGGCTTCAGGCCTTTCTATCCTTTAATGTGACAGCTGGCAGATCTTGGGTAATTCTAATGACAGTTTCTTTGTATCTGAATTGTTTCTTTCTACCTGCTTGCAATATCTTTTCCTTGGTGTGATAGTCCTGAAATTTAGCTATGATATTCTTTGGGGATTTAATGTTGGGGTCTCTTTCAAGAGGTGATTGGTGAATTGTTTTGATGGTGATTTTTCCTTCTGATTCTAAAACATCAGGACAGTTTTCTTTCATGATTTCCTGAAAAAATAATATCTAGGTTCTTTTTCTTTTTTCATGGCTTTCAGGAAGTCCAGTAGTCCTTAAATTGTCTCTTGGACATCTGTTTTCCAAGTCAGTTGTTTTTCCTAGGAGATATTTCATATTTTTTTTCTATTTTTTTTCATTTTTTTTTGTTTTTGCTTAACTGATTCTTGAAGTCTTCTTGATTCACTCACTTTCATTTGTTCATTTCTAATTTTTAATGTATTATTTTCTTCAGTTACCTTTTTTAGCTTCTTTTGTAACTGGCCAATTGAATTTTTGTTTATTGTTGTCTTTTTCCATTTCACCAATTTTGTTTTCAGTGGATTTGTTTCTTTTTCATATCTCATTTGTAGAGCATTATATCCTTCTTGCAATAATCTCAATTCATTTCCCCATTTTACTTCTAAATATTTTTTTGAGATTCTTTAAGCAAACTTCTAGGAAAGCTTTGTGAAATGGGGAACAGGTCATGTCTCCTTTTGTAGTTTCCTCTGGAGTTGTTTTACCTTTATGAACCTCGGGATCTGAGATCTGCCCTTTTCTCTCTTCATAAAAGCTGTCTATGGTGAGAATTCTTTTCTGTTTTATATTATTTTTTTTTTTAAATTGAGGTCTATTTAAAGCAGAGGAGTGGCAGCTGCTTGAATTTGCCCTTGGGCAACAGCTGGTTGACTTCTGGTGCTGGGTTGTCCAGGCTAGATCCTGTGTCTACAGTGGATTACAATTTCCCTTTTACAAAAGGCAGATCTGCCAAAGCACCTACCAGCAGGCAGGGAAGTGTGGCCCAAAGCCTCCCAGAAACTTCCCAGATGCTTAGAATCTGTAGTGCCAAGTCCTGTCTGGCTTCCTGCCCTGTCTCCTGGTGCTGCCATCTTAGCTCGGCAAACTGTCCGACCCCTACCTGTCTGAAACAGACTTTTTCCGAAGTTCTTCCAAGGTAGCTTCTTATGGGAATGTGTTGTAGTCCAAATATTTGTGAGTTCTTTGACTTAAAAATCAGTTTAGAGACTTAATCTGCTGTTGGTTTGAAAGAAAGTCAGAGGAGGTCACAGAAAGTCATGTCTTCACTCCCCCATCCTATGCTTATTCCATGTAAGATATATATATATATATATGTATATATATATATATGTGTGTGTGTGTGTGTGTGTGTATAAATTCATTTAATAGACTTCATTGATTCCACTTTTTTCCTTTCACATTGTGTGCTGCTATGACTGTTCTGCTATATATGATTTATTCATTCTAATATTTAATTCTTGGAGAGCATACTACTTCATATTATTTATTAATCAAAAGGCCAAAACAGCTTATTTACCTTTCTCACAAAATTACAAGTAGATTTCCAGAAAGTTGTACCAACCTATGGAAAAATTAATGGTTTATTAGTCTGCCTATATTTCTATAATCCTTTCAGTTCCAATATCAAGTATTTATAATACTGGTCATCTTTGACAATTTAATGATTGCATGGTAGAACTTTAGGGATATTTTAATTTACACTTCTCTTATTAATGATTAAAGAAATCTTTCATGGAGTTGTTAATAATTTGCATTTGTTCTTCTGAAAATGGTTCAAATACATGTATAGTCACAATAAATGTATTTCCACATTTTCCATATTGTGAAAGAAGATTCAGAATAAAAGAGAAAAAACAAAAGCAAAAAAATGAAAATAGTATCTTGAATCTTTATTTAAGACTTTGCAATTCTTTCTCTGGATGTTTTCAGCATTATCCATGATAAGATTTTTGGAATTTCCATTGATCATTGAATTGCTGAAAATAGCCAATTCTATCATAGTTTATCAAGACAGAATGTTGCTACTACTGTGTACAATTTTCTGCTTCTGCTCTCTTCAGGCAGCATTAATTCATATAAATCTTTCAAGTTTTTCCTGAAATCTGTCTGCTCATCATTTCTTGTAGAACAATAATATTGTATTATATACATATATCATACCTTGCTTATCCATTCCCCAACTGATGGGCACCTCCTCAGTTTCCAATTCTTTGTCCAGTTTTTATTCTCTTTGGAATGTGGTATTACTGGATCAAAGGATATGAAGTTTGATTGTACTTTGGGCACAGTTAAAAATTGTTGTCTTACAATGCTTGTATTAGATCACAACACCAACAATGCATCAGTATTCCAATTTTTCCATATCTAAAACATTAATCAATTTCCTTTTATGTCATGACAGGTATGAGGTGGTATCCCAGTAAAGTTTTAATTTGCATTTTTATAATGAAAAGTAATTAGAACCTTTTTTTCTTAGAATTTTAGAAAGCTTTAATTTCTTTATTTAAAAACTGCCTGTTTATATTATTTGACCTTTGTCAAGTTGGGAGTAACTTGTATTTGTATAAATTTGATTCAGATATTTATATATTTGAGAAGTTAAGCATTTGTCAGAAAATGACATTTATTTGATTCCCAGATTTCTTCTCTTCTTGTAAGATTTGTTTTATACTTTGATCCACCAACACCTCTTTTTGTGACTGTTTAGGTCTGACTTTGTGTGAAGGATATTTTGTAATTGTGTTCATATAGTTCCTATGTTTGTACTGGCAGGTAGAATCCTAATATTTTATATTGTCTATAATAATATTAAATGGAATTTTCCTTTCTCTTGCTGCTAGGCTTTGGTAGGAATATATAGAAATGCCCATGATTTATGTAGGTATATTTAATATCCTACAATCTTGCAATTTGCTATATGGACCAGACTGCACTTTCCTGAATTCTTTCTAAGTTATCCTAAGCTGGAAAATTATCTTACTGTTTTGTAGGTTCTGTCACTCCAAAATCTGTTTAGAAATGTCCTTTAATGTTGTTTCTGAGCGAGAGATTTTAGGCAACTTTCTTGTTTCTCTCTGTCACCTTGATTCTGCCTCCATCTGTAATTCTTTTATTGATTCATCATCCTTAACCTTTCAGAATCTTTTGCCCCTGCTTAATATGTCTTTGTTTTCCCTATCTTTATTTACACAATGTAATAATTTATTTGCATTTAAACAATGTCTTAATTTGATCCAAGACTCAAGCAAGTTGATTTTATCATTTAGAGCTTTTTTCTTTTTATTATTTTTTTCCTGAGTGTAGAACCTTAGGCTTAGAATATTTCAGAGCCTTTATTAATTTTTTTTATATATTTGAATAACTGGGAGCCAAATTGGGGGATAAGAGAAAAGAGAAGAGTTGCATATAGTAGCAACTAAATGATTATTTAAGGCATAGGAACATATGTTTAATATCGCCATCCCAATAATGATATTATAGATTTCTTTTGAATAAGAAATATTTGTTTGCCTAGCATAAGTATGCATCTAAAGTATTTTGTAAAATGGCAGAGTAGGTCAAACAAATTCAAACTCTCTACATTTCTCCCAGAAACGAAGCAAAATTGTGCCTAAGCAATCATAGACTGGTCAAAAACAAAAAAAACACTTGGGACAAAACAGGACACGTCTTCGGACAACCAAAGAAAGACCTCAGGATGAGCTTTTATTATTATTTTATTATTTTTTAATTAAAACTTTTTATTTGCAAAACATATGCATGAGTAATTTCTCAACATTGACCCCTGCAAAGCCTTGGTTACCAATTTTTCCCTCTTCCCCCCCCCCAGATGGCAGGTAGTCTAGTACGTGTTAATTATGTTAAAATATATGACAAATTGGGGCAGCTACGTGGCCCAGTGGATAGAGTGCCAGCCCTGAAGTCAGGAAGTCCTGAGTTCAAATTTGGCTTCCTAGCTGTGTGATCCTGGGCAAGTCACTTAACCCCAATTGCCTCAGCAAAAAAGCAAAAAAAAAAAGAAAATGACAAATTGAATATATGTATACTTATTTATCTTGCTGTACAAGAAAATAGGATCTAGAAGAAAAAAAAAAAAACCTGAGAAGGAAAACAAAATGCAAGCAAACATTGAGAGTGTGAAAAGGCTATGTTGTGGGCCACACTCATATCCCACAGGCCTCTCTCTGGGTGTATATGGCTTTCTTCATCACTGAACAATTGGAACTGGTTTGAATTACCTCATTGTTGAAGAGAGTCAGGATGAGATTTAACCAGTATGAATTATATAAAATTATTGTGAGGAGACAAGGGCAGGAAGTTAACCAAGCAGAAAAGGAAATCCACAGTTTAAAAATAAAAATGTAATTCTTTAAAAATTTGAATTGGATAAGGGGAAGCTAGTGAGGTAGAGCCCAAGAAATAACAAAACAACATATTAAAAATGAAAAAAATAGGAGAGAATATGAAGAATATTGAAGAAAAACAACAAATCTGGAGATTAGATCAAGAAAAGAAAACATTAGAATAATTGGACTACCTGGAAGTTATGAGAGAAATAAGAACCTTGACACAATCATGGAAGAAATAATCTTAAAAAAAAAAAAGTCCTGCAGTAATAAAAAATGAGGGGAAAAATAGGAATAGGAAAAAAATCTAATGATCACTATCTCAAAAAGATGAGATCCTACATGGAAAACATGTGATCACCAAATTTTGAAACCCCCAGATCCAAGAGAAAATTTTACAAGAAACAAACAAATATTAGTTCAAATATGCTGATATTACAATTAGAATTGTACAAGATTCATTAGTAACTACAATAAAAGAATTTCAGGTCCTGGAATAATATATATTAACAATAAAAAAAGGCCTGCAGCAAGAAATATCATATCCAACAAAACTAACCATAATGCTAAATGGAAAAAAAAGGATATTCAGTGAACTTGCAGATTTTCAGGACTTTGTCTGAACTTAACAGAAAATTCAACATATTAGAGCTGACATCAGCAAATGTCAATAAAGACAAATTCTTTATATTTTTACAATAGAAACAATATACCATATGTTAAGATTAACATCAGTAACTGGATAGTTCGAAAGACTGGGGCAGAGCTGAATATCATCTGACTCTATAGAGGAAAACTTTAGCAAAAGATAAATATAGTAATTATTCTATTTGAATGAGTTGTAGAGGAAGAACTGACAGAGAGGTATTAGAGGGAGATGGAGGATTGGTAGCTCTGAAATCCCACCCAAATGTGTGTGTGTAAGTGTGTGTGTCACCACGAAGGGTATAATATCCTTCAAAATCTATGAAAAAGCAAAGGGGGAGGGAATAGGACAAAGTGGGGGTATAGAAGGGTAATGATTTATGGCAGTGGGACAGGGTGTGTAGATTGATGGAAAAGGGATAAAGAGGTAGAGAAAAGGTGTGATAGGGCTAGGTAGGAAATAGAATTGAGTTTAAATTAATGGGTATGGAATAAGGTCTGTAGATTAATGGGAATAGGATAAAAATTGAAGGAAAGAGTGGGGGAAGAAGACAAAGGAGGGATTCATGGATGGGGGAAGTTTAAGTAATAGCATGACAACTTAAGAAGTAGAAATAAGTAGAAGAGTTAGCAGGGATAAGAAAAAAAGAAACATGTATACTATAACAAGGATGAGGAATATAATTCTTTTTTTATTTTATTTGCATAACATATGTGTGGGTAATTCTTCAACAATAACCTTTACATAGCTTTCTGTTACAAATTTTTCCCCCCAACTCCCCACCCCTCCCCTAGATCGCAGGATATCCACTACATGTTAATTATGTTGGAATATAATTCTTTAGGAAAATAAAGCAGGACTAGTAATCATTGATCTCAGATGAAGTCAAACAAAGATTCAATCAAAAAAGAAATCTACCTTATATATCAGCTATATTAATGTTGTTTTAAATTCAAGTACACATATATGTACATGTATATATACATGTGACTTTACCTGAATGTATGTATGTTTGTAGGTCTGTTTTTAGATAACTGCATGGCATGAAAAAGTCTGCATGCATGCATACAGGAAGTAGAAACATATCCATGTTTAACTGTATTCTGCTTGGGGGAGGTATGAGAGGGGAAATAGTGGGGGGCAAATAAAGTAAAAAGTGCACAGCAGAGAACAAAAGAATAAGCTTCAAGGAAATAAGAAAAGATGGAAAGTCATAAATATATAAGTTTTTTTCTATTATTATATATGCTTTCTTGAAAGGAAAATTTATTATTATATATTTTGAATCTTCCCTGATATTCTGCTGGGCACATGACAATATTTTATTTTGTTTTGTTTTCCTTTTCTTTCTTTTTTCCTATTTTTTTTTGAA
>JAJPUD010026875.1:0-16078 GCA_023553655.1 Myrmecobius fasciatus
TAAAAAAACTATTGAATTAATAAATAAAACTAAAAGTTGGTTCTATGAAAAAACCAACAAAATAGATAAACCTCTAGTTAATTTAATTAGAAAAAGGAAAGAGGAAAATCAAATTGTTAGTCTCAAAAATGAAAAGGGAGAACTTTCCACCAATGAAGAGGAAATTAGAGCAATAATCAGGAGTTACTTTGCCCAACTGTATGCCAATAAATTTGATAACCTAAGTGAAATGGAGGAATATCTACAAAAATATAGATTGCCCAGATTAACAGAAGAGGAAATAAATTACTTAAATAGTCCCATTTCAGAAAAAGAAATAGAACAAGTCATCAATCAACTCCCTAAGAAAAAATCCCCAGGACCAGATGGATTTACATGTGAATTCTACCAAACATTTAAAGAACAGTTAACTCCAATATTATATAAACTATTCGAAAAAATAGGAAATGAAGGACTCCTACCAAACTCTTTTTATGATACAGACATAGTACTGATACCTAAACCAGGTAAAACAAAAACAGAGAAAGAAAATTATAGACCAATCTCCTTAATGAATATTGATGCAAAAATCTTAAATAAAATATTAGCAAAGAGATTACAAAAAATCATTCCTAGAATAATACACCATGACCAAGTAGGATTTATACCAGGAATGCAGGGATGGTTCAATATTAGGAAAACTATTAACATGATGATCAATTCTGATGGACATTGTTCTCTGCAACAATGAAATGATTCAAACTGCTTCCAATTGTTCACTGAAGAAAGCCATATACACCCGAGAGAGGGATGTGAAATGTGGACCACAACATAACATTCTCATACTCTCTATTGATGTTGGCTTGCATTGTGTTTCCTTTCTCAGATTTTTTTTCTTGTAGATATGATTTTTCTTGCACAACAACTTTTCAAGTATTTTAACATTATTAACTTGTAGTGGACTTCCTGCCATCCTGGGGAGGGGAGGAGACTGGGGGTAAAATTTGTAACGGAAAGCTTTGTAAAGATCAATTCTGAGGAACTACCCATACATATGTTATACAAATAAAAAGCTTTAATAAAAGAGAGACAAAATATGGGAGTTTTGCACAAATGATTGGAGAGAGAAGAGACTCCATACAAGGCTATAAAAATTAGGAAGCATAATGGCTTTTTATAATTGTAATTGTTAGTTTTAATCATAAGGCCACATAAAATATGATGAGTTTAAATTTAAGGAAATGGCTATGTAAGTAGAAAAGTGAAGGAGAATGTAATGTGTAGAGATAGAACTTCTTTCAAAGTTTTGGCAACTGATTTAACATGTGGGTTAAAGTAGAATAATCATTCAAATATAACTCTGAAATTAGGAGAAATTGAGAAAAAGAATTGTGGTAATCCCCACAATAGTTTGGAAAATGGGTAGATTTGGAATGAAAGGCAGCTCGTATGTGCCAGGCACTATGCTGAATGCTTTATAAGTATCTTATTGGATCCTTAAAAGAACTCTGTGACATAGATAAGGAAATGGGGGTAAGTGACTTGCTTAAGGTAACACAGCCAATAAGAGTCTGAAGTCAAATTTGAATTAAGATCTTTTTGACTCCTAGCTCTGTGGTTTACCTGCTATATCACTTAACTGCCTGGATATTTATCACATGTAATTCACTCATGCTTGCTCACCCAATGTGACACTGTTCCACTGAAAATGAAAATTAAAAAGATCAGAGATCTTAAGCTTAGAAATTGCATTTCCAGGACACCAAACTCAGCCACAAAATAGTAAGAGGTAGCTGCTATGAATGCCCAAGAGTCCCAAGAGTTCAATATCAACCCCGGGAGAAAAAAAAAGCAATGAGTTTGCATCAAGTAGATGAGTGACAGTTAGGAGATGAGTAGATTCATGGTCATGATAGATTCAAGTCACACTATTCCAATAAGGTCTGCCATATCTTGTTTTCCAGTCTTCTATTTGGTTGATTTCATATTTCCAGGTTAGTCCCTTTTGTAGACACTGTTGCTATTCCAAAGAGCATTGTACTAGCAAGACCTGATACTTAATAACTGTATGAACTTTTGAAAAAAGATATAATCGTCCCAAGGTTCAATTTTCTCATGTATAAATTTGGAAAAATGATAAGGTTGTTTTATAAAACTAAAATTAGATCATGTATATAAAATGCTTTACAGACTTTAAAGATAGATAAACTGTTTTTTCTGTGCTCTGCTATGGTTGCTCTATGTGAACATGGACAAGTCCCCTGACTTTTCTGAGAACATTACACATAATACCTGTACTCTAACATATAGGACTACAGGCAGTGGTACCTTTATTGTTACAAATATTATGCAAATGAGTTTACAGATTCATGGATTTGATTGAAGACAAATATCTACCTGAGTTTCTTCCAGACACATATGTTAAGCGAGATTTTCCTTTTGTTGTGGTTGAGACATTTTACTCATGTTCAATTCTCTGTAACTACTTTTGGAGATTTCTTGTCAAAGATACTGGAGTGCTTTGTCATGTCCTTCTCCAATTTATAGATAAGGAACTGAGGTAAACATGGCAGAATTTCCTGCCCAGGACAATGCAACTGGTATCTAAGCCCAGATTTGAAATTCTGAAGAGAACTTTTCTTTATTTCAAGCAATGTCCTCTATCTACTGAACCATCTCAATTTTCCTTAAAAGGTGATCTAAAACTTGATTAACTTAGAGTGAGGAAAGTTTAAGTGGCTTTTCCAAGGTCACATCAGTAATGAATGTCAGAATCTGGATTAGAACTCATGTCGTCCTATTCCTGAGATTTTTTTTTCGTATTTGTATACTGGAAATATCATTCCAACTTTGCAGCTGGAAAATCGGAAGCTCTGAGACTTTTAATGGCTTAGCCACAGTGAGAAAGCTAGTAAGTACTTGAAGCTGGATTTGAACTCAAACCTTTTCATAATTAAGTTGATCTTTTCAACAGTCATACCAAATTGCCTCTTAGGAGTAGTAAAACTTGGGAATTCTAGTCTTTTCAAGTAATTTTCTGACTTGAAGAAAAAATATAAAAAATAAAACCAATAATAAACTTAAGACAGATATAAAACAAATCTAAAATCTTCTGACCTGAGGTAGGAGACAGGGTATAGGAACATGCAATCTTCTTCCTCACAGATGTATGAGCCACCTCTGCAGTTTGGGAAAACAGCACACTGCAGCTGTCACTCAAGTAGCTATTTTTAGATGAAGTATGCCTGCTGTAGACTGTAATGAGGCCAAGATGGCATCAAGGGAACATGAAAATATTATAACTGCTAGTCTACTAGAAAAGCATGCAAAATTCATTCCATGGTTTGCAAATTAACTTACAAGAAAACTTTAACAAATTGAATTTTTAAAGTCAAGGGCTTCTCTGTAAACCTTGCCCAAGAAACATGGATTTTCCAGGATATCCAGAATTTCAAAGAAACAAAACATATATGTATTTTAAAAATATATATTTTTGTCCATTAATTTATCCTAATGCTGACTGGTTCAGAAAAGATGGCCTTTACATATGTGAAATTATGGAGTACTTGCTAAATACTTCAGGCTAATAATCATAGTAATACAGGTAGATTTACATAGTGTTTTAGGGTTTTCAGAGTGTTTTGTAAATATATAATTTATATAGGAAATAAATGTTATTATAATTTCTCTAATAAGTAAGTGACTGAAATGGGATTTGAACTTAGGTCTATTCTAATACAGATTCACTCTCTGTTCAATGACATTGCCTCATTTCCTTTAAGGGCTCAAAATGTTTTTACCAGTTATATTATTTTAAAAAGTAGAGAGGATATCGAGAGAGAGGTCGTACAGGGACACAGAAAGAGAGATAAAGAAGGGCAGGAACAGGGACAGGGAGAAGGACAGAGAGAGGCAGAAAGAGAGAGGGAGACAGGAAAAGCAAGGATGAAAGAAACAAAATAAATAGTTTTGGACTGGAGTAGGTTGTAAAACATCAAGAAACAAGAAATAGAAAGAAATCTTAAAACTATATTATAAAGCAGCAGTCATCAGAATCATTTGGTACTGGCTAAGAAATAGAGAAGTGGATAAGTGGAATAAATTAGATACATACAGGTCACAATAATCAAGGCCTAAAGCAATCTAGTATTTGATAAACCCACAAATTTCAACTTTTAGAATAAGAACTCACTAGTTGACAAAAAAATTACTGGGAAAACTGGAAAACTGCATGTCAGAAATTCAACATAGATCTTGTATCTCTCATCCACACCAAAAATAAGGTCAAAATGGATACATGATTTGAACATAAAGAATGATACCATAAACAACTTAGTGGAACAAGGGATACATTGCCTATAAGATTGTGGAAAAGAGGGGAATTTATGACCAAAGAACAACTAGAGAACAATATGAAAGGTAAAATGGACAACTTTGATTACAATAAATTTAAAAGTTTTAGCACAAACAAAATGAACAGAAACAAATTTAATAGGGAAGTACAAAATTGCGGGAAAAACTGTTTATAGTCAGTGATTGTAATAAAGTACTCATTTCTCTACAATATATAAAGAATTGTGTCAAATTTATAAGAATAAAAGTCATTCCCCAATTGATTAATGTTCAAAGGATATTAATGGAGAATTTTCAGATGAAATTAAAGCCATCTATAAGAAAAAATACTCTAAATCACTATTGATTAGAGAAATGTCAATTTTATTTTTTTTATTTATTTATTTATTTATTTATTTACTTTTGCTTTTTTTGTTGAGGCAATTGGGGTTAAGTGACTTGCCCAGGGTCACCCAGCTAGGAAGTGTCTGAGACCAGATTTGAACTCAGGTCCACCTGACTTCAGGGCTGGTGCTCTATCCACTACACCACCTGGCTGCCCCAAATTATAGTTTTCTTTTTTTGTTTGTTTTTTTTTTCCTGAGGCAATTGAGGTGAAGTGACTTGCCCAGGGTCACACAGCTAGGGAATGTTAAGTGTCTGAGACCAGATTTGAACTCAGGTCCTCCTGACTTCAAGGCTGGTGCTCTATCCACTGTGCCACCTAGCTGCCTTCAATTTTATTTTAGTAGTTGACTCTGTGCTGTAATCAAATTTTCTTTGCCTTTCAGATTATCAAATACCAGGCCCTTCAATACTTTAAAGTGGAAGCTGCTAGGTCTTTGGTAATGCTGATTCTGGTTCATCAATATTTGAATTGTTTCTTTCTGTACACTTATAATATTATCTCCTTGAACAGATAATTCTGAAATTTAGGTAAGATGCTACTTGAAGTTTTCATTTTTGGGGTTTCAAGAGGTGATCAAGAGTGAATTCTTTCAAGAGCTATTTTACCATTTGGTTCTAGGACATGATGATCCTTAACCTCTTCTTTTCATATTGGTTTTCAGGTAGTCCAGTAATTCTTAGGTTGTCGCTCCTGGATCTATTTTCCAGGTAAGTGGTTTTTCCAATGAGATATTTTACATTTTCTTTTCTTTTTTCATTTTCTTATTTGATTTTGTTTGACTGATTCTTGAAGTCTCTTTGAATCATTCGCTTCCATTTGCTCAATTCTATTTTTTAGTGATTTTTCTTCAGTTAGCTTTTTTAATCTCCTTTTACATTTGGCTAATTGAATTTTTACATGAGATGTTTTGTTCGTTGGATTTTTTTTCCATTTCCATTTTACATTTTTTTTGTTTCTATTTCCATTTCACAAACAATTTGTTTTGTTTTCAAATCTATTTTACAAGGAGTTATATGCTTTTCACATTTCATTAAATCTAATTTATAAGGAGTTATTTGCTTTTTCCAATTCTTCAAAATTATTTTGTAAATTTTTACATTTTACCAAAAGTATTTTAAGAAGTTTTCTTCAAATAATTTTTGCAATGCATTTTCTAAATTCTCTTTCAACATTCTCATTTCCTTTCCCCAATTTTCTTTTAACTATGTTTTAAGATCATTTTTGAATTCTTCCAAGAGAAGCTTGTGAGATGGAGATTAACTCATTTCTCCCTTTGGGGCTTCATTTACAGACAATTTTTCTTTAGTATCCTCAGGTTTTGAGGTCTGTTCTCTATCTCCATAATAACTATATATGATCAGATAGGCTTTTTTGCTCATTTTTTTAAAGGCTGAGGTCTGCTCTTAGGGCAAAGGGGAGATGGTGCCAAGCTTCTTCTATAAGCAACAGCAACTTTACACTGCCCTGAGCTAGTGCTATTGAATTCCTTCTGGTGTTGGGCTGGCATGGCCAGGTACCACATTTTTCTGGGATTTAGAGACTCACTATTTGCTTTTTGTATTTGTGTCGATGTCTCACAGCTAATCTGTTAATCCACTGGCTTGAAACCAGGACAGAATAGCTAACTCTGCTGTATTTTGGCTAACAGCCTCCCAGTAGATTCTCCAGCACAGGGACACCACAGTGCCCTGTGTGTCTTCACTGAATCTGTGGCTGCCTCTCCCCACCCCACACACCATACCTGATTGAAACAGAACTTTTCTGAAATTCTTCCATATTATCTTCTGCTGGGAAATTTATTGCATTCCAAATAATTGTGCATTCTGTCATTCCTGAAACCAGTTCAGAGGTTTGATCTGGTATTTTTTTTTTCTTTTTGCTGAGGCAATTGGGTTAAGTGACTTGCCCAGGGTCACACAGCTAGGGAACGTTAAGTGTCTGAGACCAGATTTGAATTCAGGTCCTCCTGACTTCAGGGCTGGTGCTCTATCTACTGCACCACCTAGCTGCACTGGTTTGATCTGGTATTGATCTGAAGGACACCAGGAAGAACTCAGATAAAGACTTGTTTACTCTCTGCCACTTTGACTCTGCCCACTCTGAA
Source organism: Myrmecobius fasciatus (assembly GCA_023553655.1). NCBI lineage: Eukaryota > Metazoa > Chordata > Mammalia > Dasyuromorphia > Myrmecobiidae > Myrmecobius > Myrmecobius fasciatus. The sequence continues at coordinate 6,825 of JAJPUD010026875.1, forward strand.
TAGACTTTGGACAGAAAATGTCATCTGTATCCAGGAAAAAAAAACAAAAAAAACTAAGGAGCCTGAATATCAATCAACACATGCTATGTTCATTTCATTTTTCTGTTTTGTTTTGGTTTTTTGTTTGTTGTGTCTTTTAATCTCTCCACAGCTTTTCCCATTTATTCTGATTTTTCTTTGCCAACATGATTCATAAAGCAATGTTTTTTAAAAATAAATTTTAAAAGCAAATAAGAAAAAGAAATGCCATTCTATTTTTGAAAAAAAAAACTAATTGAAATCAGCAAATTGCTCCAATATGATTTCAGAGAAATTATAATAAAGAATGTTATGTAAATCATCATTGAAAGATGATGGACTACTTTGAAAAAGAACAAACACATTTTGTATGTATCCAATCTAGCAATTTGTTTTATCTAATTATACTTATATGATACAAAATTTCTTTATTTCTTTCTTTTCCCCCTTCTTTTTTAATAGGTAGAGGGAAATGGGAAACAGAAAAGATGAGTGCTTGATAATTGAAAAAATAAAATGTGTTAAAATATTTAAAATGTACATATGACCATTTAGTAAAACATTATTGCCAAAGTAAATAAAAACTATATTATAACTGACATAAATTTTGATAATGATGGGAAAATCATGGACCACAAAGATATTAAATACAGCCATATTGTTTTTCCGTAGTAGATTTGTAGAATACAAAGCAAAAAATGATTGCTGAATTTGTATTCAGGATAATTTGATTATAGATATAGTTATTTCATTTAAAAACCCTGTGACCCCTGTGCAAACATGTTTGTGGCAGTCCTTTTTGTATTGGCAAGAAACTGAAAACTGAGTGGATGCCCAGCAGCTGGAGAATAGCTGAATAAGTTATGGAATATGAATGTTATGGAATATTTTTGTTATATAAGAAACTATCAGGAGGATGATTTTAGAGAATTCAAGAAAGGCTTACATGAACTGATGCAGAGTGAAATGGACCGAACCAGGAGATCATTGTACGTAACAATATCAATATTATACTATGATCAATTCTGATGAACGTAACACTTTCCAACGATGAGATGATTGATGCCAGTTCCAATGATCTTGTGATGAAGAAAGCCATTTGCTCCCTGAGGAAGGACTGTAGGAAATGAATGTGTATCACAGCATAACATTCTCACTCTTTTTGATGTTGTTTGCTTGCATTTTGTTTACTTACTCATCTGTTTCCTTTTTGATCTGATTTTTCTTGTGCAACAAGAGAATTGTATAAATGTATTTATACATATTGGATTTACCATATATTTTAACATGTATAACATATAGTGAATTGCTTGTCATCTAGGACAAGGGGTGGGGGGAAGGAGGGAAAAATCAGAAACACAAGGCTATACAAGGACAAATATTGAAAAATTCTCTGTGAATATGTTTTGAAAATAAAAAGCTTTAAAAAAGAAAAAAATAATAAAATTTAAAAAATAAAAACCCTGTGACCTTAGGTAAATCATTTAATTGCTAATGTGACTTTGCTTATATACTAAAAGCTATTATTACTAAATATATACAAGATTATACTTTACTTTTTTGTCACCATCATCATCATCAAAAGAGGAAAAATCAAATAGCAAAAAAATAGCTTTTGCCATTTTTGTTTGATCAAGCAAGTTAGAAAAATAAAAATTATTCCTCATTGTAATAAGATAAGCAGCTAGGTAAATACAAAATGTTTGAAGAATCTTTTAAAATTCATTTGAGCAAATCATATTAAATCCAGAAGTACTATCAACTGTGTCCACTTTTATCACTAGGGAACACCTCTGTCTCAGAAAAATACAAAGTAACTTTCCAACTTAAGTGTATCTTAAATATCAATTGGTAATAAAATTAGAGAGAAAATATGAGGATTTGACCTAAAAGTCACATTTCTTCATGTCTTATTTTTGATATTTTCTTTTATCATAATTATTTATTTAAAACAATAATCTGAATTTTTTTCAAGTACTTGATGAAAACATACTATATCTTATTCAAAGACTTTATCATCTTGTGCAAGTGACTTTCTGTTCTTTAAAGTTTATGCCAAGAAAACACAGAAATAGCTGGACCTATCATGTGAGAAATGCTTCATATTCAGTCAAGAGACAGATAATGTATGAATATCAACCTATGTAAATTTATGGTGGTTCTGCTACCTGAATGCTTATACACACATATAATGCACACATACATATATGTATAAAACACACACTAACGTACCTGTATTTTGTATGTATATATTATATAAAGCATTTCATGAAAAATGTCTTTAAGTTTTTTTTGTTGAGTACCCATAGCAATAAACTAATGCATTATTGAACTATTTATGGAACTATTTTAATAAAAAGTTTATATATAAGTGGTAAATACAGGAATATATGAAGAATTTTTATTTCATACCTGTTATTTATACTTGCAGTAAGCATTTTGTCCTTTTTGTGACATTTCTTAATTTTTCACAGTTGCCAACAGAAAATAATTTTATATAAGTAGGGTGTGTCTTACAATAAGAAACAAATTTAAATAGAAATAAATAGATAAATGACAAATTCCAAGCAATTTAATTTCATGCTCATTGGTTATTAAATGGAGTACTATGTAGCCTTGCATACCTGAAATTGACCATTTGAATTTAATCATTACCAAACATTTATTTAGCACCTACTGTATTCCAGACACTACATTGAAATCTGAGAAAACAAGGCAAAAAGAAGTTCTTGCTTTCTTTGAATTCACAGTCTGCAGGGAAAGACCAAATAGAAGCCACTATGTTATAAATAAGATATATGCAGGGTGAATTAAAGATATTCAATGGAAATAATTAGCATTAAAAGTGATTAATTCTTGTAAAAGATGACATTTTAGCTGAGACTAGACAATAACTAGGAGGAAGAGATGAGGAGAGAGCATTCCCATCATGGGGAGCAGCCACTGAAAATTCTCAGAGTTGAATGATTTAAGTATTTTATTCAAGGGACAACAAGGGGGCTAGCAAATGAATTTCAGAAAATCTAGGGAGAGTAAGAGATATAATAGAGGATGCCAAACAGAAATTTATGTTTGATCCTAGATTTGTAAATAGAAGAAGCAGGAAGATTATGTAGAACAATCAGGCAGATAATGGCTAAACTAGAGAAGGAGATTCAGAGCAGAAGTATACTGAAAGAGAGAGGAAGTAAAGAGAATGAATAAAAGCTAGACTGAACAGAAACATAGAGAAAAGGTTATGTGGAGCAATACTTTTAAAGTGAAGGTCCCCTTTCATGGAGCTAAACCATGGCATAGAAAGGAGGTACAGAAAGATAAGAAATTTTATTGCCTGGGTCTATGATGAGATGTGGAATGAAGGAAACTCCAGCTTCCTAGGAAAAGAGTGCAAGTTAAGGAAACTGTGGGAAATATGAATTTTAGATGAAAGTAGATGATCATTTCCTACTTGCTTCCCCAATCCAAATCCCCAATTATGTATTAAAGATTAAAAGCTACAAAATACTGGTAAATGATCTGATTCAGGTTTAATTTTTGAATAATAATACATGGTTTTGCCTCGTGTCATGGAACTTCCAGGTGAAAGCAACTCTTACCCCACATAGCTGTATAGGTGAGCTAAATGATTATTCCATTTTTATATTAGTAACCAATTTTCAAATTAGGATCAAAGTATTTTCCCCTCTCTATTTCCTTATTCAAAGTCAAAGCCTTGTGAAAGACATTGTTGATAGATGGTACTGCCCAAATTCTCAGGATAAATATTTAGGTGCTATCTCAGGTGAGACTCCACCCAACTACAAAAATTTCCAAAGAGAATATTATTTAGGTGGAATTCTTACTTCATTGTTCTTTGACTGGAAAGAGATAGATGCTTTTGTCCAGATAATTGGAAGCAGCTATCATCATATGCTGGGCAGAAAGAGCTAAAGGCCTTAAGTCTATCTCTTCATCTACCATCCCATTAATTGTTAACTAATTAGATTTGATTTCTAACTTCAGGTATACCTTCTTTTCAAAGGCTATATAAGCATTCAGTATTTTCCAAAGTTCATCTTTGGTCGCTGAGAGTGCCATTCAATTAATAAAATGATTGCAAGTTACCCATAAATTATGTCTCATAGATTTTTCATATATCACAAAGGAAAAACAAAACAAGAGAAGGGGAAGAAAAGGGATTAGAGGTGCATCATCTTCTAGACACAGTCATATACAGGAGTCTCTATTTTTTAGTTAGACTACAGTCACATTGTATGATTAGTCTGCTACAGATCCATGCAACAACTTGTATACAAAATCTAGAAAAGCTTAGTTGTTGACTAGCCTATTTAATTAATCAATCACCAAAAATGTATTAAGTACTTATTATGTGACAGGCAAAGCACTAGAAACTGAGGATAAGAAAGACAATAATTAAAGAAAAGCAAGTTTCTTGCCTTTAGGGAGGCTAAATTTAATTAGTAAGAGAAATGCTTGGCTATTGTACAGTGGGTAATAAGTTAGTGGATTACTGGTCCTTTATTTTTATAATGATTTATATTTCTGAAGAATTTTAAGTTTCATAAAATATTCTAATACACCAACTCCACAAGGAAATTAGAGAATTATTATTGTGTGCATTTTATGAATAAAGAAACTGAGACTGATAAAGATGAAACAATTTGGGCAGTCACTGATTTGTATTTTAGTTTGTTTCATGCCAAATCTAATAATTTTTGTACTAAAATTCATTGATTTTTCCATAGTAGAAGTCTTCATTTATAAACCTTTGCAAGTCTCACTTTCATTAACCTTCATTAACATTTTAGATCCTGACTTCCTTCTGGGGGTGGAGCCATGGTGGCAGAGATCAGGCAGGAGTCTCTGTAACCTCCTCTAACCTTCCCTCAAACCAACAACATATGAAGCCTCTAGACTGATTTTGAAGCAAAAAAATCCACAATATCTGGAAGACAACACAATTCTAGAAGAAGATACTCTGGAAGAACCTCAAAACAGGTATGTTTTAATTGGGCAGGGGGGTGGTCTGCTGAACCCAGACTGCAGCACAGGGAGACCGGGTCAGGGAGCTGGAGCAGGGAGCTGGAACAGGAGTCAGAAAAAGAGTGGTAGCATTGTGCTTTTCACACACCTGGGAGTCTTCTGGGGGCCTCTTGGGCCAATCTGTCCTGATTGTGGGCAGGTCGTTTGGAGGGTATAGCTTTTGTGGGGGGTAGATTGTGAACCACTGAACCCCTGATGAGCATCTGACCTAGCTGCCATTACACAGCACCCTAGGGCAATCAATCAATCAACAGGACTGATCAGCACCAGAAATAATTCAATCAGCTGAGCTGCCCAATACCTGAAATAATTCAATCAGCAGAACTGCCCCAGGGTGAACTAAAGCAGAACTGCCCAGCACCTGAAAATTCAATCAGAAGAATTGCCCAGTTCCTGAAATAACTCAATCAGCAGAACTTCCCCAAGGCAAATTAAAGCAGCTGTCCCACCTTTGCCCTAAACAGACCTCACACCTTTTAAAAAAATGAATAAAAAAACAAAAAGAGCTCTCACCATAGACAACTTTTATGGAGAGAGGGAAGAACAGACCTCAAATCCTGAGGCCCCTAAAGGTAAAGCAACTCCAGAAAAAGCCCCAAAGAGAAACCATAAACTGGTCTCCATGTCACAAGGCTTTCTTTGAAGATTGCATAAAAAATCTTAAAAGAGAGTTAGAAGAAACATGGGGAAACAAAATGAGATCACTGCAAAATAAAATAGAAAAAATGGAAAAAGAATGCAATGAACAAAAAAATGTAATTGCTCAATTGCAAAAGGAATTAAAAACAGTAACTGAAGAAAATAAGATATTAAAAATTAGAATCGAACAAGTGGAAATGAATGACTCATCAAGACGTCAAGAATCAGTCAAACAAAAACAAAAAAAATGAAAAGATAGAGAAAAACATGAAATATCTCCTAGGAAAAAAAAACTGACCTGGAAAATAGATCTAGGAGAGACAATCTAAGGATTATAGGGCTTCCTGAAAGCCATGATGAAAAAAAGAACCTAGACAATATCTTCCAGGTAATCATAAAAGAAAACTGCCCTGATATCTTAGACCCATAAGTCAAAATACTCCTTGAAACAATCCACCGATCACCTCCTGAAAGAAACCCAAAAATTAGGTCCCCCAGAAATATCGTGGCTAAATTCCAGAACTATCATACCAAGAAAAAGATATTACGAGAAGCCAGAAAGAAACAATTTAAATATCGGGGAGCCACAATTAGGATCACACAGGACCTAGCAGCTTCTACTTTGAAGTATGGAAGGGCCTGGAATCAGATATTCCGAAGGGCAAAGGAACATAGATTATAGCCAAGAATAAGTTACCCAGCTAGAATGAGCATTATCTTCCAGGGAAGAAGATGGTCATTCAATGATATAGGAGAATTACACCTATTTCTACAGAAAAGACCAGAACTAAACAAAAAATTTGATCTACAAACACTGAACACAAGAGAAACATAAAAAGGTAACAAGGAAAAAAAAACTCTTGAGAACTATATTTATGTTATAGATACTTATAGAATGAGGGTTGATTTTATGAATCTATTATTACGTTATGATTATGATAGGATTACTGTGATTTTATGATTATTATGATATGATTATTGTGATTTTATGATTATTATGATATGATAAACTGAAAAAGAACTTAGAGGTAGAAAAGGGATAACACTGGAAGAAGAGGAAAAGAGGTAAAATAAGGGAAATTACATCACATGTAGAGGCAAAGAAAACCTATAATGACTGAGGGGGAAAAAGGGAGGGGAATGAATTGGGTTAATCTCCATCTTATCAGATTTGGCTCAGAGGGAATAATAGACTTACTTATAAGGAAACAGGAGGGAAAGGGGGAAAAAGGGGGTGGGTGGAGCTCTAAAGGGTAAGGATTGTTTGAGGGAAGTGGTTATCAAAACCAAAATAGTAGGAAGGAGGGAAAGCGGATAAGAAAGAGAAAAGCATAAGGCAGGGTAAATAAGATGGCAGGAAATACAGAATTAGTTATTTTAACTGTAAATGTCAATGGAATGAACTCTCCCTTAAAGCAGAAGCAGATAGCAGAGTGGATTAAAAACCAGAATCCAACAATATGTTGTATATAAGAAACACATCTAAAACATAGAGATACATACAGTGTGAAGGTAAAAGGCTGGAGCATAATCTATTATGCTTCAGGTCAACAAAAAAAAAAAAAGCAGGGGTAGCAATCCTGATCTCAGACCAAGTAAAAGCAAAGATAGACTTACTTAAAAGAGACAAAGAAGGAAATTATATTTTCCCAAAGGGTATCATAGATAATGAAACAATATCAATACTAAACATTTATGCACCAAGTGGTATAGCATGGAAATTCCTAGAAGAAAAGTTCAGAGAGATGCAAGAAGAAATAGACAGCAAAACTATAATAGTGGGGGATCTCAACCTCCCTCTCTCAGAACTTGATAAATCAAACCGCAAAATAAATAAGGAAGAAGTTAAGGAGGTAAACAAAATGTTAGAAAATTTAGGTATGATAGATCTTTGGAGGAAATTAAATGGAGACAGAAAAGAGTTTACTTTATTCTCAGCAGTCCATGGAAATTATACAAAAATTGACCATGTGTTAGGACACAAAAACCTCAAAATACAATGCAGGAAGGCAGAAATAATAAATGTATTTTTTTCACATCAGGACGGAATAAAAATCACATGCAATATAAGGCCAGGAAAAATAGACCAAAAACCAATTAGAAATTAAATAATTTTATCCTAAAGAATGAATGGAGAAATGCAAATTAAGACAACTTTGAGGTACCACTACACACCTGTCAGATTGGGTAACATGACAGGAAAAGATAACAATGAATGTTGGAGGGGATGTGGGAAAAATGGGACACTAATACATTGTTGTTGGAACTGTGAACAGATCAAACCATTCTGGAGAGTAATTTGGAGCTATGCTCAAAAAGTTGTCAAACTGTGCATACCCTTTGACCCAACAGTGTTTCTACTGGGCCTATATCCCAAAGAGATCTTAGAGGAGGGAAAGGGACCCACATGTGCAAGAATGTTTGTGGCAGCCCTTTTTGTAGTGGCTAGAAACTGGAAACTGAAGGGATACCCATCAATTGGAGAGTGGCTGAATAAATTATGGTTTATGAATGTTATGGAATATTATTGCTCTATAAGAAATGACCAGCAGGACGATTTCAGAGAGGCCTGGAGGGACTTGCATGAAGTGATGCTGAGTGAAATGAGCAGAACCAGGAGATCATCACACACAGCAACAACAGTATTACATGATGATCAATTCTGATGGACATGGCTCTCTGCAACAAAGAATTGTCTCAAACCAGTCCCAATTGTTCACTGAAGAAAACCATATATAACCAGAGAGAAGGAAATGAAATATGGACCACAACATAACATTTTCATGATCTCTGTTGACATTGGCTTGCATTGTGTTGCCTTTCTCTGATTCTTTTTTTTTCTTGTAGATAGGATTTTTCTTGCATAACTTCTCAAGCATTTCAACATTATTAACATGTAGTGGACTTCCTGCCATCTATGGGAGGGGAGGGGACTGGGGGTAAAATTTGTAATGGAAAGCTTTGTAAAGATCATTGTTGGGGAACTACCCATACATATGTTATACAAATAAAAAGCTTTAATAAAAAAAAAAAGAATGAATGGGTGAAACAGCAAATTACAGACACAATTACTAACTTCATCCAAGAGAATGACAATAATGAGACAACATACCAAAATTTATGGGATACAGCCAAAGTGGTAATAAGGGGAAATTTTATATCTCTAGATGCTTATTTGCATAAAACAGAGAAAGATAAAATCAATGAATTGGGCTTGCAATTAAAAAAGCAAGAGAAAGAACAAATTAAAAACCCCAATCAAGGGGGGCGGAGCCAAGATGGTGAACTGCAAACAGCTTTCTCTGTGAACTCCCAGGACATTCCCTCAGACCCAGACAAAGTAAGCCTTCCAACTGGTTTCTCAGTGAGGGCCCCGCCAAGCATTTGGACTACACGCCACTTCTATCAAAGATCTAACTTGAAAGAACTCCGGAGAAGGTTAGCCTCAGGGGAAATCGGCCGCTGGTTGTGATCAGACTCCAGCCGGGGTGGATGTCAGGGCTGCTATAGAGGGGTGGATTTTGGGCACCCAGGAAGCCCCTGGGAGATGCCTG
>JAJPUD010026876.1:4082-16078 GCA_023553655.1 Myrmecobius fasciatus
TTTTTTCATTGTTTTGTTTTAGTTTGACTGATTCTTGAAGTCTTATTGAGTCATTCACTTCTATTTTTTCAATTTTAATTTTAAAAATATTATTTTCTTCAGTTACTTTTTTTTAGCTCCTTTTGTAACTGGCCAATTGAATTTTTTTGTTCATTGCATTCTTTTTCCATTTTACCAGTTTTGTTTTTCAGTGAATTGTTGTCTTTTTCCATTTCACCAATTTTGTTTTTCAGTGAATTGGTGTCTTTTTCCATTTCACCAATTTTGTTTTTCAGTGAATTGGTGTCTTTTTCACACCTCTTTTGCAGGGCATTATATCCTTCTTGCACTGATCTCAATTCATTTCCCCATTTTTCTTCTAACTCTTTTTTGAGATTCTTTATGCAATCTTCCAGGAAAACCTTGTAAAATAGGGACCAGCTCTTGATTTCCTTTGTGGCTTCTTCTGAAGTTGCTCTTCCTTTAGGGACCTCAGGAATCCGAGGTCTGCCCTTCTTTCTTTCCATAAAAGCTGTGAGAGTTCTCTTCTGTTTCTTACTCATTTTTTTTTAGAGCTTGAGGTCTTTTTATAGCAGGGGAGTGGCAGCTGGTTCAATTTGCTCTGGGTTAATTCGGCTGGTTGACTTCTGGTGTGGGGCTGGTCGAGCTAGGTCCATGTTCTCAGTTGTTCTCAATCCACCTTTTACCAAAGGCAGATCTGCCAAAGCACCTGCCTGTAAGCAGAACAAAGTGGCCCAAGTATCTCCCAGGGATTTCCCAGGTGCTTAGAATCTGCCACAATCCATCCCAGCCCTGGTCTCCTGCCCCAGCTGTACGCTGCTGCCTGAGCACGGCAAGCAGCCCGATCCCCTGCCTGTCTGAAACAGACCTGCTCCCAGAGTTCTTCCAAGGTAATTTTTGATGGAAATGTGTTGTACTCCACGTATTTGAGGAAGATTCACTCCAGAACCAGTTCAGAGGCTTAATTTGCTCTTGGTTTGAGGGAAGATCAGAGGAGCTCACAGAGAGTCTTGTCTGCACTCTGCCATCTTGCCTCCCACCTACACATTAATTTTAATATAAACATATATTTGGTCATTTGAAGAAGAGGAAGAGAGCACTCAAAATGTGAGGAAGGGTTAAAGAAAATTTGCTGCAGGAGATGATACATGAACCTCATTTGTCTTTCTTTAAAATAGGCATTTGAAGAGATAGGAAGGAAGAGGGAGCCCATTTTAGGACAATTAACTATATACAAAGGCATATAGTTAAGAGATGGGATGCCAAAGTCAGGGAAGAGCTAGTAGGTCAGTGAGATTATAAAATAATACATGATCAGTTCTATTGAATTGAACATATTTGAAGTACAGGAGGTGAATAGTGTCAAACCAGTCTGGAAAAGTAGGCTGGAACCAGGCTTGTGAAAAGCTTCAAATGCCAATCTGAGTATTTTATATTGCCTAAGGGCAATAATAATCTTGGGAAGTTTCTTGAACAGGAGAGTAACAAGGTCAAACTTGTGCTATAAGAAGATTTTTTTTTTTTTTTTGGCACCAGTGTAGAAGACAGATTGGAGAAAGGAATGGTTGGAAGCTAGAAGACCAATTAGAAGGTTGTCATAAAAACTCACAACATTCCTGTGATGTCTTTTTTTTTCCCAAAAGACTATAAACATATGTTATGAGTTAAGCATTTCTTAGTCTCTTAATTATCACACTAGATTATACTTCAAATAATTTGTGCTTCTTTGTTATGTTAACTGCATATGGTCAGTAGGCCAGCCACCTGCTCTTTCCTACATAGTGCATGATGAGAGAGTTATTCTCCTCGGAAAATTCTTGCTATAAATGGTGAGTCATACTTCTTAGGTCTGTTCTTGTGTCCCCTATAGCTTTTCCTAGTCTGTGTCTCTTTATAGTTCTGAGATATGACTCTAATAGAGGTAAGACTAAACTGTAAAATTCTGGAGTTGTAGTATGAGAGGGGATGTTATGGATTATTAAATCTAGCTTCTTTATTTTTATGTCTGAGAAAATGAAGTTTCCCTAAAGAAAAAGTAACTTTTTCAAGATCACATGGTTAATACGTGCTCAAAAAGTAATCAAACTGTGCATTCCCTTTGACCCAGCAGTGTTTCTATTGGGCCTATATCCCAAAGAGATCTTAGAGGAGGGAAAGGGACCCACATGTGAAAGAATGTTTGTGGCAGCCTTTTTTGTAGTGGCTAGAAACTGGAAGCTGAATGGATGCCCATCAATTGGAGAGTGGCTGAATAAATTATGGTATATGAATGTCATGGAATATAATTGTTCTGTAAGAAACGACCAGCAGGATGATTTCAGAGAGGCCTGGAGAGACTTGCATGAACTGATGCTGAGTGAAACGAGCAGAACCAGATCATTATACACAGCAACAACAATATTACATGATGATCAATTCTGATGGACATGGCTCTCTGCAACAAAGAATTGTCTCAAACCAGTTCGGTGAAGAAGACCATATACACCCAGAGAGAGAGATATGAAATATGGATCACAACATAACATTTTTATGCTCTCTATTGAGGTTTGCTTGCATTGTGTTTCCTTTCTCTGATTTTCTTTTTTTTTTCTTGTAGATAGAATTTTTCTTGCACAACTTGTCAAGTATTTCAACATTATTAACATGTAGTGGACTTCCTGCCATCTAGGGGAGGGGAGGGGACTGGGGGTAAAATTTGTAATGGAAAGCTTTGTAAAGATCAATGCTGGGGAACTACCCATACATATGTTATACAAATAAAAAGCTTTAATTAAAAATAAAATGAAATAAAATAAAAATAAGTGTCACAATTAGAATCTGTGTACAGATACCTGGGATACTGTCATGTTAGTTACTGCCATTCACATAAGGATATAAGAAATGCCAGTGAGATTCTATATTGGTTCATTTACATGTAGGGTATGCACAACTTTATGTCTATAACTGTATCTTATCTCTTGATGTTTGTATGCTTTTATTAAGTTTATAACAGTATTTTGAAAAATGAATTGGAGTTAAAACAAAGAGTTCTGGATTCAGATACCCATTATGATACTCAGTTGCTACATGCCCATTAGCACAGCATTTAATCTCTCTGAATTTCTGTTTTTTCAAAAATTAAAAAAATTAGAAAGTAATACTTTAACTACATATTTCACAAAATGTTTGGAAAAGCTTTGTCAACCTTCATATTCTTTATAGATGTAAGCTGTTGTATTTTGAATGTTTTAGAACCTCTTTGAAGAACACACATTTCAAGGATATCTGAACTATGTTTCAGGAAGAAGTAAGATTGTTAAAGAATCACCCAAAATGTGTGCAATATGTCTGCAAGGATCCTGGAAATCAAAACCCAGATAGAAAATGGATACTGGGAATTAGAGCATGATTATTCAAGTCCTTATACAATTCCACTTTTTAAGGAATAAAGCTAAGATTTGATGCCAGTCAGGATAGAGTGATTTTATTTTCCCTGTGAATAACACCAGCATACTTGATAGAATTGTTCTGAGATTATCTATACCAATTATTTGAAGTTGGTCATTGAGACAAAGATAGCTATTTTCTTTTCTTTCAGTGAAGAGGACTAATGACATTAGGAAGGTGATGTTTTGACTTGCAAGTGGATTGGATTCAAGTGGGGGAGACTTATGCAAAGTCACCAGCCTCACTCTCTCTTCCAGAGCCATCTTCTTTCAGTGGCAAGATATATATCAAAAGGACTGAAGCTGGGCCCTGGCAAAAGAAATATCATGCAGTGGAAGAAGGTGAATTTGTATTGGATTACAAGAAAATTCTAAGGATTTTTTGTCCCAATTATCTGGCAAAGATAAATGTTGGGGCCTGAAGAATACAGTTGTTTGTTTCCACTCTCTGATTAATTTTTCCCATATAGTTAGAGCCTAAAAGGAATCAGCATTTATTTCAGTCAACATGGCTTTACTAACAGCTTGTCTTATTACTTATTTGCTAAAATGAATTTCAGCTTCCAAATACCTATACATTTGACTAGGGGACTTGGCTATAAAAGAAGGGAGTTGGGGAGTTTAATTATATGTTTATTTTATAGAATTTTATGCTAGTTATTATAGAGATATCTAGGTGGTATAGTAATTGTAGCAATGGAGCAGGGATTATGAAGATCTAATAATCCTGTTTTAGACACCTAATAGTTGTGTTATCTTGGGCAGGCCACTTAATCCTGAGTTTGATGGCTTCTAAGGTCCTTTCTAGTTCTAAATTTATGTTGCAATATTACATATCATGCACATTATCTTTTTTTTTCTCATTCTAATATTTTACTTTGTCCAGCAAGAGCAAGGCAATTATATAACATCATAATAATAACAAAGCCCAGTTTTTCAACTGGTGTTCTTTTTTTTTTTCCCCAAGCTTTTCCCCTCCTTTCCCCCGCCCCCCCCCCCCTAGATGACAGGTAATCTAATACATGCTAAATAGGATAAATTATATGACAAATACAATACATGTATACATATCTATACAGTTATCTTACTGCACAAGAAACATCAGATCTATAAAGAGAAGAAGAAAAAACAACCTAAGAAGGAAAATGAAATGCATGGAAATATTCACAGAAAGCGTTAAAATGCTGTGTTGTGGTTCACACTCAGTTCCCACAGGCCTCTCTCTGGATGTATATGACTATCTTCATCGCTGAACAACTGGTTTGAATCACATCATTGTTGAAGAGAACCATGTCCATCAGAATTGATCATCGTATAGGCTGTTATATAGATTGATGACAAAAATGTCTCCAAAATGCTCCCAAAGTCCTTGGAGGAAAGGTGCACCAAGAAATATAGTGTGCTTCACTGCTTCTGGAATCAATCTGCCTGATTTTGCAAAACTAAAGAAAAAAGAAAGTAAACAATGAGAAGAGTTTTGCTTTCTGTTCAGTGGAATAGGAACTAAAGAGAATATTTGCAACTTTTTCTTGAACAAGGTGGTGGGAAGGTTTGGAAGGCCACAGAAATGGGAATTGCAATGTAGAGGGGAATGGTGAGAAAGCAACAGTTTTCAGTCCAAATGATATGAAACTTCCAAAAAGAACCTTGTATTTTATGCATCTACCTTGCTTCTCATTGATATCAACCACTGTAGTTCGGAGCCCTTTGTCCAAAAACTTACTTTCATTCCCACTTTTCTTTTTTTGAGTGGTGAATTTTGATAATTTGAACAACATTTTTAGGCTCCGTGGCTAGCCCAGGACAAAACTTGAAAAAAGAAATATATTTTTCAGCCTTAATGACAAGGGATGGACCTGTTAGACACTAAAAATATTGGAAAATTGCTTTGTGAATTATGACATCCATGACAGTAGTTATTAATATCATTTCTTCCTTGATAATCTCAGTTCCCACTCAGTCCTAGTGTAACTTCTTGCTGGTTCTTCTTAGCCACTATCAAACTCTGCTTGTAAATTTTTCATTCATGCTAAAATGTAAATCATCAGTCACTTAAAATATCTTTCACTACTGATGTACAAGTCATGGTGCCAGAGTCTATGTGACATGCAAAAATTCATTTTTTTTTCTTTACAAATAGTTTACAATCTTGTTTGGAGAAGTAAGTCATATAAATATGAAAATCTCACTGACTATATAACATGATACAACTGATTTCAAGTGAAGGAAATAAAGAATATTATAGTATTATATAAAGGAGGGAGAGATTATTATACATTGGGGGTAACAGAAAAGGAGATGAAATTCAAGGATAAATATTATTCAAGCTAAACCTTGGAGAATTGGTAGGAGTTTAGTGGGTATATGGAAATGGGGAAGAGGAAAAGACATACTGGGGAGGGTGTATTTATGTGTGTATTTATGTATATGTATGTGTTTGGGGGTTGATAATGATATAACCAAAGGTGTTATACAAAGTGTGTTCATGGGGGCAGCTAGATGGTGCAGTGGATAGAGCACTGGCCCTGCAGTCAGAAGGACCTAAGTTCAAATCCAGCTTCAGATACTTAACAGTTAACATTCCCTAGCTGTGTGACCCTGGGCAAGTCACTTAACCTCAATTGCCTCAGCAAAAAGAAAAAAAAAAGATTTTGGAGAATAGGGGAGGTGCTACTTAGCATAGAGAGAATGAATTCCCCAATTAAAAAAAAAATGAAGTCAATGGATTCTGAGAGCTGTAGTCTTGACTTTCTGATAAAATTCTTGAACACATATTTTATTAATAGTTACTAAAAGACAGTATGATAGAAGTAACATGCTAGAGATTGTGTCATTAAGCTGACATTAATTTTCCTAAGGTGCTTCCCTTCATTCTTAAAGTTAGTTTTTCCTTTAAAAAAAGAAACCTTTTTTAAGGCTTAATTGGATTACAAACTATCATTTGAGGTATTTGAAGTAGCTCTCTGGTGGCCTAAGTGCAAAATAAACTGGTTATGAAGAATCACTTGCAGGTCCTCCCTCTGGCTTAATGACTAGCAGACCAGCATGGCGAATACAGGTGCAATGAAGCTATGCCTAGCTGAATCAAGATTGTATTATTGATAAATATCCTTTCCCGACAATGACTAAATAAATCTCTTTTTGTTAACTGCTCAAAATTACCGATGCTTATTTTATTCTTAGTTCAAACTTGAACTCTCAGGTCTGGTCTGTCACAACTAATATAATTATTTCAGTAACAGGGTATACCAAACAAACCTCAATTCTTTTCTGAAAGGGAAAATAGAAAGAAATCCTGTAAGCCAGAAATTCTTAACTTTGGTCCACAGATTCCCCTCCCATTAAGGGTATATGGACAGATTTTAGGAGTTATATGAATTTATGTGAGAAAAAACAAATCTTTATTTCAATATAATTAATTTCCTTTGTAATTTTAGGTATTTTATTTTACTTATTTAAAAATATTATTACAACAAGAGGGTCATACCAGATTACAAACGGGTCTTGCATACAAAACAAGTTAAGAACTCTTGCTATAGATCAAATATGCTTAAATTTTAGCAAAGAATTTGACAAAGTTTTTCATTCTATGCTTCTGGCTATTCACCCCTTTATATAATTCTTTACATAAGGGTAAAGAAAAAAAAAGCCTGAACAACTTAACAGTATTAAAGGATGAAACCCTTTGGGGGATTATGTGTCATCTTAATAGGTGCAAAGGACCAATCTGTAGTCCTGGAGCATGGGTCATCTCTGACAGACTACCCTTCTCTGAAATAGTCACTACTTGTCACCTGGCTGTACCAAGTGCTGCCACAAGATATCAGTGTATACAGGGAAGGGACATAAAACCACACTAAAGTCTATCTCTGTCAGGGAAATTTCTCCATAGAAAAACCACACACTTCTCTTCTATATCATATGTTGACCACAGTCTCATAGTTTTTTTCCCTCCTATTATGTGTAAAAACAATTTTTTAAATCCTGTTTTAAAGCTTTGAGTTCCAAATTCTCTCCCTGCTTCCTTCTTCACCCCATTCATTGAGAATCCAAGCAATTCAATATAGGTTATACATGTGTAGTCATGTAAAATATTTCTATAATAGTCATGATGTGAAAGAAAACATAGATCTACCCCCCAAAAAAAACTCTCAAGAAAAATAAAATTTTAAAAAGTATGTTCGTCTGCATTAAAATACCATCAGTTCTTTCTCTGGGTATGGATAGCTTTTTTAAAATCACATTTTATGTGATCAGTCATTTCATGTGATTCATAGCTGATCATTGCTGTTACTTTGTACATTTTGCATTAGCTCATGCAAGTCTTTCCAGTTTTTTCTAAGAGTATTCTGATCATCATTTCTTTCTTTCTTTTTCTTTTCTTTTCTTTTCTTCTTCTTCTTTTTTTTTTGCTGAGGCAATTGGAGTTAAGTGAGTTGCCCAGGGTCACACAGCTAGGAAGTGTTAAGTGTCTGACCCCAGATTTGAACGCAGGTCTTCCTGACTTCTGAGCTGGTGCTCTATTCACTGCACTACCTAGCTGCCCCCCAGATCATCATTTCTAATAGCATGATAGTATTCCATCATCATCCTGTAGTGATCTTTGCTCCACTCTCATTCAGGTACAACAAATCTTTGCAGCTGACCTACTAAGATTTCTTTGGCTTCCATGGACTGAGAGATTTGGAAACTACCACTGTTTCAGTGGCCTACTCCTGATTTACTGGGGCTGTACTGGCATGTTTGGCTCTCCTAGAATACTCTAGTGTGACTCTCCCTTCTATATATTGTCTTGTGCTGGAAAATTATCTCACTCCATCTTGTGATTTATGCTGTTCTAGAATTTGTTTAGAGTCACTATTTAAAAAAAATATTTGGAGAGATTTGGGTGAAAACTCAGGTGAGTTCATACTGTTACTCTGTTATCTTGACTCTGCTTCCTGTCTTCCCATAATTTTTTTTTTCCAAGTGTAGTCTATTATTGAAAGAGTATATTATACAAGGCTGACTTTGGGTCCATGGAGATATTGTTCTAACTTCTACTTTAGATGTCTATTTGCTATGGGATCATGTTCAAGTTATTTAATCTTTTAATGCCCCCCAAGAATTTCTCTTAGAGAAAAAAACTGTAAAAGAGTTTCTCATCTGTTTTATTGGGGAATTTTCCTATTGGGAGATCCCTACACCAATGAAATCACGAATCCACTCTTCTACTATCAATCCATTATTTAAAAGGTAGAAAATAAAACCTTAAGTATGTTAATGAAGGTGGTTATTATATTTATTCAAGACAAAGAATTGATGATTTGTTTCCCCCTTTTATACTAGAGAAGGCATGGTTCTTTCTCTAGACAGAATAAAGAGCATCCTCATCATATTAAAATGGTCATTAAAAAGGAAAGAAACAGATTCCAGCTGCTTTAAGCTTATTGTTACCAGTAATAACTGGGAACAGGCAATATATGAAAACACACCTAGTAAAGCCATCATTAGTTATACTTCTGTGTTTCATTCATTTAGGTCAAATTTGAACTTTTTTTTTTTACTGAGGCAATTGGGGTTAAGTGACTTGCCTGGGGTCACATAGCAAGGAAGTATTAAGTGTCTGAGATTAGATTTGAACTCAAGTCCTCCTGACTTCAGGGCTGGTGTTCTTTTTCTATCCATTGTATCATCTAGCTGTCCCCAATGATTTCTTTTTGTTAACATCTTTTCCTGGGATGGGAAGGGGTGGGAGGGAGAAGGCTAAATTTGTCTACAAGTATACTTTTAATGAGCAAAGCATATAAATAAATCTTTTGTTAATTTGTCTTTTTAAAATGACAAATTAATCATTAATATGAAATTAAGATCAACTATTTTTTTCTTGTGGGACTAAGACAGGATGTTAAGTGGAAAATTGTATTTGAAATCATAGAACTTAGTATCAAATCATTACTTTGCTACCTACTTCCTGTCTATTTTTATTTGTGTAAGAAGTATTTTGTAATTATGTTCATATTGTTCTTGTGTATGTCTTGGCAAGTAAACTCCCAAGTATTTAATCAATGGAATGAAATTTCTCTATTTGTTTATTGGTAATATGTAGAAATTATAATGTTTTATATGGATTTATTTTATCCTGTAGGTAGTTTTTTTTTTAATACTATTTAATACTACTATTCATTATTCACCATCTGGTGTGTTTTCTCTCTAAAATATATTGTCATTTAACATGTTGCCAGTACTACCAATTAACATTAATTAGCTCTTAAGAATTGCTATTTAGTGAGAAAATATAGCAAGGATAAAAGTGCAACCACCTTTGAAGCTCTTAAAAGGATCAGCTACTGCTGGCTACTGGCAGGCACAATTACTGGTAATAGTCCATTTCCAGTTGCTGTCAACTGAAAAACATGCCATGTCAATGAACTGCTATCAGTTGCCCACACTAGACTTTCTGATTTTACAGCACAAACTTAACAAACTGGGACTAATCCCACCCTATTTACATTCCATAGTAGTAGATATCATTTAATTTTTACTAAATGCTTACTGATTTGTTGGTTCATATAATTCTTATGATACTGTGTTAGCAGGCATGTTGGATATGAGAGAGGACCAGGACAACAAAATATAAGGATGAGCATAGTAATAACCAGTTTTGCTGAGTTCCTAATTTAGCCTAAATCTTATCTATAAGTATATTTTTGTGAATGATCTTTCATTTTTCCATACCTTTTTACAAACTGACTGGACTAGAAACTTTGTTTTCTTTGATGAGACCTAGATTTTCACTGATATATGGGACTCCAAATGAGGAACTTCCCCTATCATTATAAATTGTCTGATTCCCTGTAATATTCAGTGTCAGGTAATTACCTGAGAAAACTGAGAGGCTAAGTCACTTGTCCAGGGACACACAGCCAGGGTGTCAAGTTATGGAACTTGAACTCAAGCTTTCCTGATTCCAAGGCTAGATCTATGTCCACTATACTATCTCCTTGTTCAATAAATATAATTTTAAAATGTTTATGATATTGTTTGCAAGAGCTTGCTCAACACTTAGATCCTTGATGCATGTATTTAAAAATCAATGTAGATATTTACATAATATGAGTATTTCAGTAGACATATGTAGCATACACATACAGATATACACAAATACAGACACGTATGTATGACAATATGCATACATACATGTTCACAGAAAATTTCAAATATTTCCCTTACTTTGAACTTGTCAGAAATCTTGGGGGATCTTCTAATGTTTCCTTGACTGATAGTTTTGAAAATTATTGGCAGCCCATATTTAGGGTGCCATCTAATTTTCTCACACTTTTCTTCTTGCAAGGTTATAATGAATCCCATATATCATTTGCAAAGTTATCCTACTTATCCGTGCTTCCTTTTAAATGTCCTTCTGTTTTCTTCTATGCATTGAAAAATTTGTACAGTGATAACTCACATGGTAGTTCATATTTATATGTTATTTAATTTATTAAAAAGTTATTTTCTCACAATCATAAAAAGGTAAAGCAGATAATATTTCTATTTTATAAAGTAAGAAATTGACTCTCAGAGAACTTTAGTGATTTCATCTTTTTTTTTTCCCCTTGAGTTGAGCTAAATGGCCCTCTCTTCCTTTATCTACAGATGCCACAAATTCAGAATTACTTTTTAACAAAGTAACCATTGCACATGAACACAATTTCATGAACTAGTAACTTTACAGATGTTGGCTCTGTAATTGAACAAGGATCAAGACATGACTCTCTTTAACATGTCTTCAACAATTATACAATATTTATTTTAATGTCAGGAAAGGGGAGGTTGAGTGATAGTTGAAGAAAGCAACAAACTTTAGCATTTAAAAATATCTTCAGATTGTGTAAGACAATGACTAGACTGCTTTGAAGTCTCTTGCCAACTCTGCCAATCACTGTATATATATCTCTTTTATCCCTAATGCGTGCTGCTTCTTGCCTAGCAAAGTCCAGAGGTGGATCCACACTTGTTTTCTCTGGGGTTGTATTATTATTTTTTTTTCATTTTATTTTATTTGCATAACATATGTGTGGGTAATTCTTCAACAATAACCCTTACATAGCTTTCCGTTACAAATTTTTCCCCCCAACTTCCCCACCCCTTCCCTAGATGGCAGAATATCCACTACATGTTAATTATGTTAAAATATTGGCAAATCGAATATATGTATACATATTTCCCAACTTATCATTGTTGTGCAAGAAAAATCTTAACTACACAAACGATATATCAGATAAAGGAAACACAATGTAAGCAAACATCAATCAAGGAGTATGAGAATGTTATGTTGTGGTCCACATTTCGCATCCCTCTCTCTGGGTGTATATGGCTTTCTTCAGTGAACAATTGGAGGTGGTTTGAAACATATCATTGTTGAAGAGAGCCATGTCCATCAGAATTAATTGTCATATAGTACTGTTGTTGCCGTGTATAATGATCTCCTGGTTCTGCTCATTTCACTCAGCATCAGTTCATGTAAGTCTCTCCAGGCCTCTCTGAAATCATCTTGCTGGTCATTTCTTACAGAACAATAATATTCCATAA